>APFE031196190.1:255431-278324 GCA_000404065.3 Pinus taeda | reverse complement strand
TATAAAATTCTTGTCCTCCCATGTGGAATCTTCAGCGGGTAAGTTCTTCCACTTGATGAGATACTCTAAAATTGATCGATTTCGTAGCTGTCGGGTTCTTGTTTCTGTGACTGCTCCAAGTTCCAATATGATTTTTCCTTTCTCTTCATGTTCTGGCAATATTCTTTGAATTAGGATCTTCTGCAACTTTTGAATGAGTGACCACACTTCTTCGTCCTTCTTCCATTCATCCCTTGTTTCGTTTATCCTATTTGGTTGGATAATAGAAATAACACAAAACAATGCTTCCACATCCTCATCCTTTCTTGAGAGTGCATCTGCAACAAAATTTTGCTTCCCTTTTCTGTAGATGATTTCAAATTCATAACCCAACATATTTGTGACCCATTTTTTCTGTTCTTCTAAAGATAATATTTGTTCTAAAAAGTATTTAGGACTATCATGATCCATTTTTACCTTGAAGTGTCTTCCCATTGGGTAAGGTCGCCATTTCTTAAGTGCATGTAGTATTGCCAGCATTTCCTTCTCATAAATAGCTTGTTTGAGATGAAGTCGTAAAAATACCCAATCACCTACATCAGAACTTTTTTCACTGCGATGTTGATCTCCTTGTTGTTTCATTCTATTCTGCACCAAAATGGTGTTATCCTTTAAAAGTTGGAGAACTTGTTGTTGATGATCGATGTGATCTTTCACTGCTTGAACCTTTTTCATCTTGATATGTCCTTCTATCTTGAGAGTTTGAGGAGTGGTAATTTATTCCAATGCTTTACAAGATATGGTCGTATTCATTTCTTGATGCTCTATGTGATCTTTCACTTCTTGAACATTTATCTTCTTGATATGTCCTTCTATCTTGATAGTTTGAGGAGTGGTAATTCCGGCCATTGCATTACAAGATATGGTTGGATTCATTTCTTGTTTCTTGATGTGGTCTTTCACTTCTTGAACCTTTTTCTTCTTGATATGTCCTTCTATCTTAAGATTTTGAGGAGTAGTAATTCTTTCTAATGCTTTACAAGATATGGTCAGATTCATTTCTTCTTTCTTTGGGGTTGGTTCCTGGTGTATATACTCTTCTTTTGACGTTTCTTGATCCTTTTCTTCCTCCTCTCCATAATCAATGTAAAATAATTTCTTCTCAGCACACTTATGACCTTTAATGTATTTGTTTATCACAATTGTAACAAAGCCCTTTTTCTCTTTTTTCTTCCAATTGTTGTGGTGTAACCCTTGTAGGTTGTGGAAGGCTAGGAGAAAAAACACTTCCATCTTTATAGTTGTGAGGGGTAGGCTTCCTTGTTGCCATAATTTTTCTTTCCACTTTCTAACAAATCCCTTTTGCTCTTTTTTCTTCCAATTGTTTTGGTGTTGCTCTAAAGAAGGTGTTGCTCTTGTATCCTCATAATGTGCTATAATTTCCTCCATGAAAATTGATCACGTAACAAGTGGTTTATGAGAACAAAGCCCTTTATACCATAAAAATTGCTCTTGTTCTAAATATGAAGATGCAATACATACCTTTTGTAATAGTGGTACACCATGTAGATCAAAATATTTATCCATCTGTAGTATCCAATTTACCGGATCCTTGCCATCAAACATCCTCATCTCGATTTTTCTTGACTTTAGGAACTTGATCTTGAAACGACTGTAACTCTGTAATTTTAGATCTCCAAGTTCTTAAATTTCTTCCTGCGGTATCTCTCTGAGTTCTCTTTCTAACCCCACAAGTATGATCAAAATTTGATTATCCAAGAAAGAGTTATGCCAAATCTCCCACAGTGACCTGATTATAGATTAGTTCAGTAAAGCGAACCTGTACGACATGCCATGTCTCACTATTTTGACCTTAGTACGTGAAACTCATATATAGAAAACTACAGGAAGTTCTCTTTCTGAAACTTCTTACGAAATTTCAATTTGATGCTCAAAATTAAAGTTATGATGATTTCCCCCGGTCACCTGTTTGGAATGTAATTCGGGAGTCTGCAAAATCTTTAACTTCCTCAGATCATCTCTACAAAAATATAGCGAGACAAGATCTGAAATTCAAACTTGAGGTTCAAGTCGATTTCTTCTCAAATGGGTTTTTTTTTTCGATTCCGAAACGTCGCAGAAAAAATGTTATAGCGAAAATACCATGATGACCTGTTTTAGATGAAATTCTGGAGCTTGGAAAAACCTTAACTTCCTCAGATCATATATCCGAAAATATAGTGAGACAAGATCTAAAATTAGGACTCGAGGTTTAGCACGATTTCCTCTCAAAATGGTTTTTTTTTTTAGCTTCTAAAACATCGCAGAAAAAAGTTATAGTGAAAATTCCAGGATGACTTGTTTATAGCAGCGAAACCCTAGAATCCAAAGCTCTAATACCAAATTTTATGAAACCAGCTCACAAAAAGATAGAAAAGATAGATGAACGCCTTAGAAATAAGCCTCTTTGAGGGGGCAACCTCCTTTCCATTACACAAATGAACAATTCTTGGATGATACAAATGACAAGACCACCTTTCTATATATAGGAGTCTAAGGGGTCATAATATAATCAGAGCCGACATAACAATCATAATGTAAGGGCACAATAACAACAATAGTGGGCTTCTATGGGGCACAATAATAACAATATGGGGACTACATGGGTACAACAATATAATAAGGGGGTTGTACTAATAGCAATAAGAGGTTACACTAATAGTATAGGGGCCTAACAATGTATCTCCCCAGGAGGTTACCAATTCCTTCTAAAACTTTTGGATGCCAAAAATGAAGGGGAAAATTATGCAATCTTACCCACACTAGCATTTTGGAAACCACCATTGAGTTGGCATCAAATTCTGGGAACCATGGGGTGATAAATAGTCATGAATTACCCCAGAACCATGGACCCTCTTGTATAACATAATCTCTGATCTCCGATGATTCAAATTTTACTATGAGGAAGCCTTTTGAGCATAGATGGATCTCATAGTTTGGTGTCTAGGTCATGAAAATCCATTGAAAGAGATCCATAGGTTTTGGCCAAAAACCATTAAACCTGCAAATAAGTGCATGGGATTGGTAGATTGTGCAAAGATTAATTTACTCTCCTAGATCTATTGTCATTGTCAGAATTTGTTTTGTCTACTCCATAATATAGGGCCCATGAATGTTTAGATTATGTTCAGATTTCCTAATGCAGTAGATTTACCTTTACAGGCATCTTTGAATGAGGTAAATCGATGGATTGGTCTAGGTGCACCTCCCCATAGTCTTAGGTTAATGATAATTATGGAATTTTGATCTACGCCATAGTCCTGTAGCTGTTGTTCATCCTTCATAGACTTATTGGCATAGATCAGAATTTGTGACTCCATTGGAATATTGGATATGTTATGGATCTCTCTTTTCAAATCCCGAACCAAAAAATCCTTTTTGACCCCCATGAGTACCGACCTTCCAGATGGGGTTTGAATGAAAATTTGAAATACTTTGCTCGTACATATATCTTCTTGGGGAATGAACTTCCCAAACTTTGTTGCTTCCTTATTTATCTCTACGTGCTTTGTTTCCCTCATTTTTTTGGTCCAACATGCCAAACTCGTCCATTCTAGCAAAGAGTGAGTTCCATCAAAGTTGATCGCAGGGTATTGAGCATCCTTTTTTTTTACAAGGGTTAAGTAATTGACGATACCCATAGAAGATGGCAGTCGCAGGGTCAAAGTCCCCTTCCTCGATAGACTATTTGAACACATGATGCTTCAGCCCCAATTGAATCTCCACTAGAGGGCACACTATAATACATCGACCCAACATATGAGCATTGTAGAACCCAGAAGCCACATGCCCAATGTCACCTTGGGGACCAGCTGGGGGCCTATGTGTCACGCCCCTATCCTAACGGTGGTCTTTCAACCGCACATAGGCAGGTGCGGCACCACTACCCACTTTCTTTTCACCAATACTTATGAGTACGGGCTATGCCTAACATTCAACAATTAGTTATTTTTTTCAATTCTATTAAGCATTCATCATTTACACATCGGAATAACATTTACATCATCATCATGATATCATAAATATGAGAGAGGCAACTCCCTAAATATTAGAGTCTACCCAATAATCAATAATTCAGTATTTTACAAATACATATACAAGTTCAGCTTTGCTAGGAAACTCCAAATTTACCCTTAGCAAACTTTCCAACTTCGGTTTTGGCCTGCTCGTGTCGAGTCGCCCACCTCGCCAGGTTGGGTCACCCTACGTTCAGCAACTCCCACCTTCATCCTTCATTCAGGGATTCTCACGTCCATGTCATGTCGTAGTTCATCATTGAACAGAGGCGCCCACCCCGCTGGGTCAGGTCGCCCTCCACAACTCGTCACATTGGGCAGACTTTCCCACAACTCATCGTAACTCGGTGCCCTCCGTAGCTCATTGTGCTAGGCGGGAGCGCCCACTTCATTGGGTCACTCTCCGCAACTCATTGTACTAGGTGCTTTCCACAACTCGTCGCACCGTGGACCCCCCGTCGCTCGTCACACTACAGACCCTCCATAACTCGCCGCACCTCAAACCTTCTACAACTCATCGCACCAATTGCTGGTCTGTTCACCATGTAGACCCGCCCAACCATGTCAAGTCGTGCAGCTACGCCCACCGTTCAGCTCATCAGTTCGCCCACCTTACAGACCCGCCCAACCACAGAACTGTTTGCCCGAAACCTATAACTAGTTTCTCCTTCCTCGGCTCGGTATTGCGACCCTTGGTCTACCTGCACCTTGCTTTCACTTCAATTGCTTTTCGCCTTGCTCACCCAAGTCTTAGCTCAATGCTTTATGCTTAGAGTTCGGTCCTCTTCTCCCAAGTCGCCATCTCCAATATATACCCATCATCCATGCGTTAAGGTGGGTCATCCTGCCCAAGCCGACCACACAAATCCCCATGAAAATGCCGAATAATACGTCGGCCAACCAACTCGTCCTCTTTCCGCACGTCGGCCCGCCCAGGGAATTCACCACCATCTGTCGGCCCAACTCATCGGTTTTTCAACACCTCATATAAACTCATCATGTGCGTGCCCATACTTAGCTGATTTTCCCAATCTCTGTTTTTCGACTCTCCAAGTAACTTGTCTCACCATCGCACAACTCATCGTCGCACACTTTCTAGGGCACGTTTAACCGAACGCACCTACTCGTCATTGTAAAGTCGACTTGTCGCACATAACCGTAGTTTTTCTCCCACCTTCACCCGTCACACATATGAACGCACCTGATTTCAACTCGTGGTCATGACATACTCCCCCACTTTAAACTGTTTTTGTCCTCAAAAACTCCAGCATACATCGTCGCAAAGTGTCACAAGCTCTAACATCTCAAAGTGTTCATGTTCCCCATTTCTTCTCTATCATCACATAAACCACCATGGTTCATGACTTCATGAACAAGAAGTCTCCTCAATCCATGATTATTCAACCACATATGCCGCAATCCCACATGTTGTCCCATTGTGGAAGGTTGGTCCCTCCAACTCGACTACATGCCATTGCTACAACATATCTCGCATTTGACCTCATCATGCATAGTAATCATGTGAATCACTGCATAATACTCCATCCAACACAACATCTCAGTCCTAACCAAGACATCTATCTGACACAAACATGGTGCACTTCATGCCCCCATGTCCTCGAACTAGTTGGGTAGCTAATCCAACTGTAATGCTCAACCCATGAGAATGAACCTCCCCATGCCACCGTTGGTTGTTTCTCAGCATCCTGTCACAATCTCAACCCAATCAAGAATCCATCCCAAGTGTAAAAATAAGCCATGCTCAAGTCCATGACATAATCCATCATCCTATCTGCAACATGCTACCCATGATGCTAATGGTAATGTGATTTCATACAGTCGCATTCATCCAAGCATCATCAACCTATTAAGGAAAGAAGCCTCGTCTCCAAGGCCCCTTGTAAGGGTGGTGCAGTCCTCTCTAGATATCAAGGACCTACACAAACATATCTCCAAGGTTTACCTAGAAAGAAGGTACATGAAGTTTCTTCCCTGACTCTCATTCACCCATGTATTAGATTGATATTGTGTCCTAAAATACTTGTGCACAACTTCAAGCTCCTCATGTGTACAACTAAGCTTCTCAAGGTAATCAAATCTCTACATGCATAATCTTCCCCAATCGCTTCCTTTTAATAATTATTCGAACTTCCTTCATCAACAACTCCATGGTGAAGACCCCTTGTAGAAGATGCATCTATCAAGTGTCTCAAGATGTGTGAAACTGCCTTTCCACCTTCTTCTTTCCTTCTAGCTCTTGCAACAAAGTCAACTATCTTCCTTTCCTTCGTTGTTTGAGTTATACATCCAAGTGCCCTTTGCTCCACATAATCGTGCTTCACATTTGGATCCTTTGGATACAAAGCCATCAAAGAAATTCTTGGTCTATATCCCAAGCAATTCCTCCTATTCATCAAAACCATCATAGTTTTTCCTTCAGCTGTAATCAAGAGAATGTCTCGGTCCACCATTGGTATGGCTCGTGCAACTTTCAGAAAATCCTACCCCATCACCATAGTATGATCAGCCAAGTCGATCACCCTCAAGTCCAACTTTCCAAACCATGAACCCACTCTTACTTGAGTGTCCTTCAAAACACCTGTCATAGCGTTCATGGTAGAGTTTACTGCTTTGAAAGCACTCGACTCTTTCACCAATTCAGCTTTCTTCCTAAAATATGTTTTTGCTTTCCTACTAAGGAAGCTATGTGTAGCCCCCATGTCAGCCAATGCAACAAAATTCTTGCCATATATGGTTACCTGCACAAAACTCATCCTTAAGGCATCACCATCCTCACTAGGCTTGATCTTGCGTCTTATCTCTGCAACCTTCTTCAATAAATCGACCTCAAAAGAGTATTTCGACTTATGTTTCGACTTGAATTCCTTCTTAATGTACTTCATCTCCCTGTTCAGTTCATCTAAGAAAATCGATCCTGACTTAGTTTGAGCTCCATCAAGCTTCTCCTCCATCGCTTTTTGCTTAAGTGCACCTACTTGGCACACATTGACTTCTTCTGCTTGAAGTGACCCAATCATCTAAACATCTTCCATCATGGATTAGTGATATTCCCCAAGTCTTTCAATGTAATCGATCTCATCCTGCTCTATCACAAAGGGTTTTTGACCAAGAATGTCCCTCTTAATGTCATCCTCAAGTCCCTTGAATTTCACCTTCAACATGGTGCTTTTCTCTATTAGTTGAACTCGCTCATCCATGATTTCTTAGAGGGATCACCCTGTTGTATCTTCTCATCGAGTTCATCGAGTTCAGTAGCCTTTCCATGAAGATTACCCAAGTCCTTCAGCATGTCCACTATCTTGTCCCCCATGTGTATCAAGAGTTTCCACTCCTAAACAAGAGCTTCATAGCATTTTTGAGTCTCATCTTTCCAATAATTTTTCATGCCTTCAAGCCTTTGAAATGCTCTTTCAACCATCTTCATCCGTTCGTCAAGTCTTCAATACCTACTTTACCCTCAACAGTCATCAACTTCAAAACCCAATACCAATTGCTACCAACAGATATCAATTGTCACAAAGTTTTCACTTCAATCTTCAAGGCCTCGTGATACCAACTGTCACGGAGTGCAGTTGTATCACTTCCTTCTGTAAATATCAATTCATCTGAATCAAAGCCTCTGATACCAACTGTCACATCCCTATCCTGGTAGTGGTCTTTCAACCGCACATAGGCAGGTGCGGTACCGCTACCCACTTTCTTTTCACCATTACTTATGAGTACGGACTACGCCTAACATTCAATACTTAGTTATTTTTCTTGAATTCTACTAAGCATTCATCCTTTACATAATGGAATAACATTTACTTCATCATCATCATATCATAAATATGCACATCGGATTACTTTGTTTTAAATGGGAGGGGCAACTCCTTGAATATTAGAGTCTATCCAATAATCAATAATTCAGTATTTTACAAATACATATACGATTTCATCTTTGCTAGGAAACTCCAAATTACCCTTAGCAAACTTTCCAACTTCAGCATGGCCTGCTTGTGTCGATTCGCCCACCTCACCGAGTCGGGTCGCCCTACATTCAACAGTGCCCACCTTCAGCCTTCGTTCAGGGTTTCCCACGTCTGTGTCATGTTGTGCAGCTCGTCATTGGGCAGAGGCGCCCACCCTGTCGGGTTGGGTTGCCCTCCACAGTTCGTCGTGCTGGTCTGACTTGCCCACAACTCGTCTATAGCTTGTCAAACCTCGGTGCCCTTTGCATATCATCACGTCGAGTAGGAGCGCCCACTTCATCGGGTTGCTCTCCGCAACTCGTCGCACTGGACGCTTTCCGCAACTCATCGCACAACAAACCCTTCGCTGCAAGTCGCACCATAACCCCTCCGCAACTCATCACACCATAGACCTTCTGCAGCGCGTCGCACCGGTCACCAGTCTTTTCACCATGTAGACCTGCCCAACTGGGTCAGGTTGTGCAGTCGCACCCACCCTGCTGACCCGCCCAACCGTAGAACCATCCGCTCGAAACCTGTAACTCGTTTCTCCTTCCTCGGCTTGATACTGTGGCCCTTGATCCGCCTGCACCTTGCCTTTGCTTCAATTGCTTCTCGCCTTGCTCGCCCAAGTGTTAGCTCAATGCTTTATGCTTGGAGTTCGATGCCTCCTCCCAAATCACCATCTCTAGTATATACCCATCGACCACACAAATCGCCCATGAAAATGCCTGATTATACGTTAGCCAACCAACTTGTCCTATTTCCACACGTCGGCTTACCCAGGGCATCTGCCACCATCCATTGGCCCAACTCGTCGGTTTTTCGACACATCATATAAACTCGTCGTGCGCGTGCCCATACTTAGCCGATTTTCCCAATCTCGGTTTTTCGACTCTCCAAGTAACTCGTTGCACCGTCACACAACTCGTCATCACACACTTGTCAGGGCGGGTTTAACCAAACTTACCCGCTCGTCATTGCAAAGTCGACTCGTCACACATAATTGAAGTTTTTCTCCCACCGTCACCCATCGCACATATGAATGCACCTGGTCTCAGCTCATGGTCGTGACACTATGCATGGCGACAACATCAAACTCCGCGAAGTAGACAATTGAAACCCTAGCACACGTGAAAGCCATTTTTTTGCCAACATCATGGCTTATCATCAATACTAGATGTCAAAAAAACGAAACTCATTTCAAAATCAAAATATTTTAATTTTATTTTATTTAATAACATTTTTTTAATTAAATCTAAAAGAAAAAAAACTATGAGGTAGATATTGTAATGTAAATTAATTTTTTTAACTCCGTAAAAAATAAAAATAATGAAATAAAAATGGCCCTTGGTATTGACCCATGGTATTCATGTGGAATGTAGTCTATTTAAAGGGGGGCATTAAGCCAACCTACATCCATCTTAACTCGATCTACCAAGTGCGTTGAAGGATCAAATCTCTTGATATGTAAACCTCTTTTAGAGTGAAAAAAAAATTAATCCCTCTGCGCCCTTGGTAGATCAGAGACAAGATGGATTTAGACTAGTATATATATGTGTGTGTGTGTGTATGTTTAATTATAATAAATTTTGAAACTAAATTATAATTTGATTTTAAATTATTATTATAATATTAATTATAAAAATATATATATATGAATTAAACATATATATTTAAAGAAAACATGTAAAAAGATACTTAAACACCGAGATTCACCTCACTTTTCTAGAGATTCTTAAGTTGTAAATAGAATTTATTATTCACAGCCAAGGCAAAGCTCTAGCAATTGATTTGTTTATTGACCATTATTAGTTTAGCATTGACCATTGCAACTTATAAATTTTTTCAAACATTTGATGGACCATGGCTTGAATACCTTATTGCAGTCTTTGCATAATATAATGTCATGGTGATAACTACTTCATATATTTTATGTCATAATTTATGGATATGCCATGGTGATAACTACTTCACATATTTTATGTCATAATTTATGGATATGCCATGGTGATAACTACTTCACATATTTTATATCATAATTTGTGGATATGGTTGCAATATTCATGCATGATGTTTAGATATTTATATAATAATGTTTTATTCATATTCTTACTATGAGTGACTTCCCACCATTATTTATGTTTTCTTTAGCGTATATGTAAGAGTAAAACTGTAAATGTGTAAATTTACTAGTGGTTACTACCCACCAAAATTTATGCAATTCCTTATGCCTCATAAAACAATTGATTTATGTACTTCACATCTCAATTTATTTGTTTTTTATCAAAGCAAGACTATATAAACCAATATATATTTAACATTGATCAATGCACCTTATAATTTTGTATGTAATTATTTGCATAGCATAATTTCTAATTTGAGTGACAAGGACCAAGTCGCCCTGTAACACTCTTACAATATCATATCCAATATCATGATTTATCAATACTACATACCCAAAAAAACTATAACTCAATTCATAGTAAAATATCTTTTATATATTTTATTTTAATTTAATTTTATAACCATTTTTCAATTAAATAAAAAAACCCAAAAAAATACTTTTACCATAAAACTGGACTCTTTATCCTTATCACACCCCCAAGTTTTAATAAACATGTTAACAAATAGAAATTTTGAAATTATTAAAGATAACAAATTTATTAATAAAACATTAAAGACTAAAATTACAAATTTTTTAAGGGACATACTTAGGTCAAAATATGTCAAGTCCCCGCATACAATAAAATCATATCTCTATTTTTATATGATTAAATGTCAGGTGGTATAATTATGAAGATATATGTTTTTTTTAAATGGTGTGTCATATGAAAGGTAGGTTTTTATAAATTGTAAATATCTGATATAACTGTAGTCCAAATGTTTTAGTATATATTTATTTATTTAAAATTTTATAAATTTTGAATTTATTTATTAAAAAAATAGGATCGTTTATAAGATGAAGTCATTAAAATTTTAATAAAAATATAAACATAAAATAATTAGATTTTCTTTAATAAAGATAAGATTTATTATTTAAATAATTCAATTCTGGTTTTAATATAGATCAAATTTATTATTTCGAAAATATATTCTCTATATTAAAATTTTGATTTAACCACTTTTTTTTACACTTCTTAATCATAATATTATTAATTAATTGTTAATAATAGTATGTATAATTTCAATTAATTTATTTAAATAGTCTCCACTACCATTTATCATATTTTTGGATTTGATAATAATAGTACGTATAATTTCAATTAAGTTATTTAAATAGTCTCCACTACCATTTATCATATTTTTTGGATTTGATATATGATATCAAGATGCTAGTTCTGTAAATTCTAGTGGATGTTAGTGGTGGTTATCTACTGTTGTGTAAATTTTGAGTATACTTCGAGTTATGTCTTTACTATTTCTGCATCATATGTGTTGTAGAGTTTCGAGCCAACATACTTATGTTGTGGGAAATATTTCTTTAGGTGATTTTCTCAACAAGTCCAACACTTATATGGGCCTTTCTCATAACCTTTGACTTCTTCTTGAGTTGGATGACCTCTACTTGCATCATTGGTCCTTTATTGATTTTCTTAGCTAATAGGCATCAGAGTTGCTCCTTTAGCTACATGTTTCCCTTTTCCTTTAAATTTAGCATCGCTTTTGGATTTCCAATTTGTTTTATATTCAAACTTATGCCTAGACAGTTGATAGTAATGCTTCATTTTTTGGATTGCATCCTCTAGTGTCTTGGGCTCATCAAACTCAATTCTTTCCTTGAAGGATTGTGGCAGTACAATGACATACCTTTGAATCTTCACCTTTTCTTCCTTAAGGTAAGGAACATACCTTAGCAACTCTAATAATTTGGTGGTGTATTCATCATCTGTCATTTGATCCAATCTTCATTCATAGAACTCTTTATCCTTTCTATTGAAGTATCTCTCAAATAAATACTTGCTCCTAAAATACTCCTCACACTCCTTCCAGGACAACTCTTCTTCCCTTGTTCTCTTTACATTTTTTAGATCTTCCCGCCATATGTCAACCTTGCCTCTTAGGCTGAAAGTAGCTAATTTTTCTTTCATGTTCTCTGGGTAACTATGGATTCGAAGGAACTTCTTCATTCCTAGCAACCAAGATTTAACATCCTCTGATTTCTTCATTTTGCCATCAAAGGTGGCAGGCTTAGCCTTTTTAAACTCATCTAGAACATCTCTCTTTCTCTTCTCTTCCCATTATAATAATGATGGTGATGATGTTGTGTCCTACCATGATTTTCCTCATATTGTTGTTCATGGGTGTTTGGCTTCTTCTTAGGAGTGCTAAGAAGATTGCCTCCTTTCAGAGTGTCTTCACTAGACATCTGGTGTGTCTTTCTAGATATGCTCTCATTTTCCCCATTAGTTATTTCTTCTTGTCCGAAAGGACTTTTCATGTCTCTATGGTTGATTCCAAACTCATGTCACCTATGTCTTTGCAGTTATAATAAGCTTTGCAGTATGATTTCATTGACTTCAACTTGCCTTTCTTGCACTCTGACAAACCTCTAATTATTAGCTTTGCAGCTCCTTATTTCTACTTTCAAGCTTCTTAGCGTGTCCATCCAATCAAGAGAGTTTTTCATTCGTCATTGTTGAACTGATATTTCCTCTCCATTTGTTCTTTCTTCTTCATATCCATGTTGTGATTAGTCAGAGCTATATTGAACCATTCATGTCTTCATTTATTCGAACCTTAGTGTCTTTTATGTGTTGTCATATACACACATAATTGTTGGATTTAACAAAATAGAATACATATTAGATGTTGTCACCTTAGCTTGTTGATAGAAATATGTTTGTGTATAGCTAGCTAAAACATTGCAACTTATTTATCATATTAGCATCATTAATTCATATAAAATCATCAATACTATGCTACGTGAAATTATTATAATAAAATATACTGAGAAGCACACATAATCAATATGCAAACAACCAAGTTCCTAATGCTTGACACAAGGCTTTTAAGGCCTCACTATATTTCCTGAGGTCCAGTGTCGAACCCTCACTTATTAGTTCTGTGATGATGCCTTTCCAAGTGTTGAAATGTTGAACCTAGAAGCTCTCATACCACTCTGTAACACACCCCTTACTAACCCCAGTCCACACTAAGGTTAGGGGGAGGTAGTTACTAGTTGACACAATCTCCATAGTATGATTATGGAAATGGGGTCTAAATTTTTTCTCTTTATCAACTTCATTAAGGCCTAAAATGGATGCCATCGTTGGGTTCATCTCATCAAGACCTTTCCAATGATATAATTTTTATCTCGATTTGAATTACAGATTATAAGATATGACCATCCAAAAGTAAGCTTGTTATAAGCTTGCAATGACATCAATGGTTCCACGTGGCAACCAAGTAACAACCCACATGGAACCTTATGTGGTTTCTATACCACTGTGGACAACTCCTTGTGGTTAGGTGTGCTCCTCTAGGCAGTTGAAGGTCTTCATGTTCTATGAATCCATGAAATTTCAACTCCTATCCTAATCCCTGACCTCGACCTAGTTGCTCGGCCCTACCTATTGAACCTTGACCACTAGTCTTGTGCTCATCAAGCTCAATTCCATCCTTGAAGGATTGTGGTAGTACAATGACATACCTCTGAATATTCAGTGGTGTATTCACCATTCGTCATTTGAATCAATCTTAGTTCATAGAACTCTTTATCCTTTCCATCGAAGTATTTCTTAGATAGATAATTTCTCCTGAAATACTCCTCACTCTCCTTCCAAGACAATTCTTCCTCCCTTATGCCCTTTAGATTTTTTAGATCTTCCTTTCATATATCAATCTTGCCTCTTAGGTTGAAAGTAGCTACTTTTTCTTTCATGTTTTCTGAGTAACTATGGATTCAAAAGAAATTATTCATTCCTAGAAACCAAGCTTCAACATCCTCTGATTTCCTTATTTCTTCATCAAAAGTGGGATTCTTAGCCTTTTTAAACTCCTCTAGTACATCTACCTTTCTCTTCTCTTCCGATTATAATAAAGATAGTGATGATGATACGTCCTACCATGAGTTTCCTCATACTATTGTTCACAGGTGCTTGGCTTCTTCTTAGGAGTGCTTAGTAGAGTGCCTCCTTTCAAAGTGTCTTCACTGGACATCTGGTGCCTCTTTCTAGATATGCTCTCATCTGCCCCATTGGTCCTTTCTTCTTGTCCCAAAGGACTTTGCATGTCTCTATGGTTGATTCCCAACTCATGTTGCTTATGCCTTTGCAGGTATAATAATCTTTGCAGTATGACAACATTAACTTTTGCTTTTCTTTCTTGCACTCTAATAAGCCTCTAATTATTATCTTTGAAACTCCTTATTTCTACTTTTAGGCTTCTTAGTGTTTCCATCCAATTAGGAGAGTCTTTAATTCCTCATTGTTCAATTGATCTTTCCTCTTCATTTGTTCTTGCTTCTTCATATCCATGTTATCATTAGTTAGAGCTATATTGAACCATTGTTGTCTTCATTTCTTCAAACTTAGTGTCTTTTATGTGTTGTCATATACACAAATAACTATTGGATTTAACAAAATAGAATACATAATAGGTGTTTTCACCTTAGCTTGTTGATAGAAATATGTTGGTGTATGGCTAGTTGCAACATTGCAACTTAATTAGCATATTAGCATCAATGATTCATATAAATCGTCAATACTATGCCACGTGCAATTATTACAATAAAATATATTGAAAAACACACATAATCAATATGAAAACATCCAAGTTCCTAATGCTCGACCCGAGGCTTTTAAGGCCTCACTAGATCTCCTGAGGTCTAGTGTCGAACCCTCATTAGTTCTATGATGATGCCTTTCCAATCCAAGTGTTGAACCTAGAAGATCTGATACCACTCTATAACACACCCCTTATTAACCCCATTCCACAGTAAGGCTAGGGGGAGGTAGCTACTATGTTTACCCAATCTCCATGGTACGATTATGGAAATGGGGTCTAAAACATTTTCTCTTTATAAACTTCATGAAGGCCTAAAATAGATACCATCGTTGCATTCATCTCTTCAAGACCTTTACAATGATATAATTTTTATCTCAATTTGAATTACAAATTAGAAGATCTGGCCATCCAAATGTAAGATTGTTATAAGCTTGCGATGTCATCAATGGTTCCATGTGGCAACCAAGCAACAACCCACATGGTTCCTTACGTGGTTTCTCTACCAGCATGGAGAACTCTTTGTGGATAGGTGCACTCTTCCAAGCAGTTAAAGGTCTTCCTATTCTATGAATCCATGAAATTTAAACTCCTATCCTGAGCCCGATCTCAACCTAGCTACTAGCCCGACCTATTCAACCCTAACCACTAGTCTTGTGCCAGGCCCCAACTAGCGGCCCCACTCAATTGGGCTATCGGACCTGACTAACCCGACCCCTGACTAGCGGTTCCCACCCGACTAGCTTGGTGTCACTCCTTTGGTCAAGCGAAACTCATGCTGATATGCGACCTTTTCAACCATCCCTTTCGGCCCTTGACTTGACAGGTCCCAAGAGTAAATTCAAGCCTTTTAAACTTATAGTATTTTCCAAGTTCCAGCGACATTCAACTAATTTTTTGAAAGATACATAGGGGTTTTGATGATGAAACTTGGTAAGGTAACATGTACAAGAGAATACACTTAATGAATATGTGTTTGGGTGCATTTCTTCAAAAGCACAGGGAACTTGAGAAAATCCCTTTTCTAGAATAAATATGTGTATTTCATACTCAATCAACTCACATACACAGAGCAATAAATGGAAAACAACGAGCATATCATACTCACCAATTTAATGAAATAAACACAATGATTTATGTTCACACAACACTTACAGGAATTCAACCTTTCTTCATACAAGCAAACAAGAAATCTAATATCCATAAACACACATGAATTCACATTCCTTAATATCAGCATCACCATTGATCTATTACCATACACAGGTACAAGTAAATCAAACAACATTAACATAATTAAATACTTATCTCATGTGGAAAATAGGCTAGCAACTAAGAGTGGGACTTCAACTCTCCACCCAACCATAGACAAGCTACAACTACTATTACTTGTAGTTTTTTCCCTCAAGCTAGATTCCAAAGCTTGAGGTGGGGTGCTTTTGAGGAATTTTAACCAACAAAACAATTGAAAAAAGATGACACAAGATCATACTACCTTCATCCACCATCTACACACATTATCATTCAAAATTCTTAGGCATAATAAAATACATGCCATGTTACCACATTGCAGATAACTTCAACTCACTTTCAGGAGAAAAGACTCCACAATAAGGAAGGTTCATCACTAGATAAGCTATGGATGGGTAAAGAAATCACTCTCTAGGTGGTTAATCAGTGAGTCAAGCCCAAAAGTTTCAGCTCCAAGGCAACTCATCATGGTTCTTTAGCCCTCACAAGCACCTTAGTGACCCTTCCCAATCCAACAAGTTCATCAATCCATAAGTTTGCGGTGGTTCTTCAGCTTTCAGGAAATCCACTGCTCTCAATAATGCTTTTATCGAGAAATACCCTATGAGGATTCTTCAACTGATTTTTACTCTCTCTAGATCTTAACAACAAAAAACTTTAGTCACTTCCTTCTATGTTTTCTCACCTCCATGCTAAGATAAATTTCTCTTGCTCTTACCATAACATTCTTTGCATGCTTTCCTTCCATGCTTTTGCACACCCCAAAAATCTCGTTCTCTCTGCATATGCCTCTACGCATGCATGGGAGAGAGCATCCCCCATCAATGAATGTCACCCATATTTCCCAACAACTAACCGCCCCTTGTTGTTCATTGTTGCACGCTAGTAAACCTCTCAGGATTGTGAAACCCATGTTGTCTTTAAGTTCTTGTCATCTTCTTACTTGTTGGTGGACCTAAAGGACACCTATACCTATCCTTTCTTATTTTAGTTAATTTATGGCACAACAAACCCATTTAAAACCAGTTAACCAACCAGGACTAACATTTAAAACAAAAATTCCCTCAAGAAATATCCCTCCTCAAGTAATGGAATTTTTGTTCCTCTCTCATCCATTTATTAATTTACAATTATTTACAAGAGACAAATATTAACTAGGAGATGTCATAGATAAGGCAATATTTGGAGCAGGGAAATTTTCCATCTCACTTATCATAAAATCAAAAGAGGGCCATCTGGTTAAAATCTTCCTCTTATTATTTGTTCCATGGAGTTTTATTATGAAAACGTCACAATGGGGATTCGGTGAGATGTTTAGAGTCTCCTAATTCTCAGCAGGTTTTGTAATAAATTCATGATGGGCCAGCAGGCAGACATTATGTTGGTGATTCCATGATGCATAAAGTTATGCGACAAGGATATCGTTGGCCAACATTGTTCAAGGATGCTCATGTCTATGTGTGCAAATGTTAAATTTTTCAAAAGTGCGTTGGCGGGGAAATACGATCAACCACCCCACTTCATCCCATTGAAGCAAAAGAACCATTTCAACAATGAAGCCTAGATATTATTGGAAAAATCACTCCTTATTCATCAAAGCGACACAAATATATTCTCATGGCAATGGATTATTTCACTATGTGGGTTGAAGATGTCTTCTTAAGGTAGGTGAATGACCAAGAGGTGATCCAATTTCTCAATCAAAAAATTATCGCCGTGTTTGGTGTACCAAATTCGCTTGTCTTTGATAACACTAGTTATTTATCGTCTTTAAGATTATATGATTTTTCCTTGGAAAATGGTATTGTATTTAAAAACTCTGCAAACTAATACCCCCAAGGTAATGGCTTGGATAATCCACTAATAATAACCTATCATAAAAAAACAGTGCTTACTGAACAAAGAAATTGGCACAATGCTTTAATAAATCCTCTTTGGTTTGATCATGTTACACCCAAACTTTCTCTAGGTACCTCACCGTACTTCCCTATCTAAAGAAAGGAAGAAAACTTGCCTCTCAACCTTTAGCTACCATCTCTCTGGTTATATCAAGAATCATATGGTATGCCTTGTCTAATCCTGTAAAGCAGGATTGACGCTCTCTTAAAACTATGGGAAGAAAGGAAAAGGACCCATGAGAAATTTTCCTCCCATAAAAAATGTATCAAAAGATTTTTTGACAATAAATCTACAGGTGGTAAGGATTTTAGTGTGGGAAACCTTGTCTTGAAGTGGGACAAAGGCAATAAATACAAGGGAAAACACACCAAGTTCCAATCCTTGTGGATCAGTCCTTATCGAATCTAAGAGAAACTTGGCCTACATACTTACCGATTGCAAACCTTAGACAAGAAGATTGAGTCCCTTCCCATAAATGGCCAAGATTTGAAATTCTATTTTCAATAGCAGCTTTCGAGGTGCTATCCTTAATTGTACATATCATTTTTTCTCTGTTCTTTTCTTTTGTTGTTTTGTTTCATGTGCATATTTCTTTGTTGCATTATCAATTCCTTTCCACAATTTTTTATGCATTTTACAACTTTCAGCTATATTATTGGGTCATTGTACATAAATAAAGACCTTGTATATAGATAAATCTTGTTTTGGCTTAATAATATTATGTCAAATGCTTGGAAATCTAATGTAGCAAATATTCAACCATTGGCTAACATTAGACCTATTTGTCCTAGTTTGGTCCTGAATACCTTTATGAGTTGATTCCATCTAAATAGCAAATACCACTCAAATCACATGGAAAACTCAACTTGAACTACGATACCTCATAATCGTAATAGGATCTTTGTTGCTTGAATCATTATTGAAATCTTAAATGGTGTAATATACATGTTGACCCAATTAATATATAAGGGAAAAGGAGAAAATACCAAAGTGGGCAAACCCATTTAGAAAATATTTAAATCTTTGAAACACAATAAACAACCTCTCTGGAAGTAAAATAAGTCAGGATCCCTCATCCACCCTAGTGCAATGAACATGAAAAAAAAATAAAATAAAGGGCAATCTTCTTGAGAAATCTTTCCTACACAAAGAGTTGATGAAAGAAACTTTGTTAGGCTATCAACTCTCGCTGGTAGTGAAACAATGCTTATGATTTCTTGAGTGACTCCATTTGGGCTATGGACACTCACTGGAAGCAACATAACACCAAATATTCCAATCAAAATTTTGAACATTTTAAACTCGAAAATATATGATATCCTTATCCTACTAGAAAAATAATTAGGTTTGGTCTTCATAATTATCTTTGTACTTGTAACAAAAGCAAAAATAAGAAAAAAAATAATTATATTATTATTATTTCCTTAGTCTAGCATGTTCTTCATGCTCTAGGTTTTGTTGAGCCAACAGATTAAAGTTGAGTGAAAGTTCATTTGGACTCTTTGAAAGAAAAGGAAAAATATTTTTTGTTAAGTAAAAAAAGAGTCAAATTGATCTCCATATGACCAATTCAACCCTCAAGATGGTCAAGTCGGCCTACTCAATAGATGTGACCATTCACATTGACAAACAACCATATATTGGTGTGAATCATCCACTAATACACAAGAAAAATCATGGTTGTTCTGAGGTGAGATATGTGAGTCTCTTAGGTGGGATTTTCGAGTTTCTTTGGAGTAAAGTATGAGAGTTTTCTGTGTCATATAATGTGGGGAAATATGCTAATTCCTAAGGCTAAAATAATGTGAAGCTCCTGAGATTTGAAGTTTGTAAAGTTATGCAAGTCACAAAGGCTATTCCTATCCAGGTTGTTGAGCTAACAAAGGACTACTTCCATGATGATATGCTAGTTAAAGAAGGACAATAATGTGTGCCATAGAAGGATTGTAATAATTGTATTATGTGAGCTAGAGAAGGATCATGAGGTCTGTGAAATACAAGCTACAAAGAGGATGAATTTCTCCGTGAGACAAGGCATCTATAGGGCAGGTTTGTTACAATGATTGGGGGGTTGACTTGGGGATCTTATGGAGGTATTTATCTTGGTCTTGGGTCTTGATATCTCATTTTGATCTGATTCTATAAGAAGAGGATTGATTGGGTTTTCCCCCTTGTAGGGTTTTTTCCTGGTGTGGAGCCTACACCTTGTGTTTTGTTGTTTCCTTGTGATATCCTATATGTTTTGGTAATTATTTGATTAAGAAAAACATAATAAGATGAATAAGAAGCCAACAAAATTCATAAGCAATTATCATGAAAGAGAAATTTTCCTTACTATGCAAGCAAATCGATTTCTCAAAATTCACACCTTGAAATGATAGCAAATCAACACTTATTTCCAAGTGCAATAGTTGAAATGACACATTGCGACTCATAGAATACAAGTTGTGATAGGAGTGTTGACTATGACTAGAAAGTGCGCTAAGTTGTAGGAATTTGTCTAGTGCATATTCTTATGATATGTAAAACCATTTACTGCAAAAGAGTGTGTTATAGCTACCTCTGGTGATGTGTAAAGGTGTGACACATATAGGAGTGAAGAAAGTTAAAGTGACATGTGTGACAATAAGAAAACGTGAAAGCAAAACTTGCAAAAGCTAAAGAAATTGAAAGCGACACATGTCAGAGAGAAGAAAACATGAAAACGACACTTGTTAATGTGAAAGCAAGAAAAAATGACAGTCGTGACAGTGAAAGCAACACTTCTGAAAACAAAAGTGTGCAAAAGAGACAGTTGGAAAAACTTACTTAAATAGAAGTACAATTGCAACCAAAGTGAGAGGGATTGTTAAGTGATATGGCGCACTGACTACATGTGACAATAAGAAAATGTGAAAGCGACACTTGAAAAAGCTAAAGAAATTGAAAGTGACACATGTCGGAGAGAAGAAAACTTGAAAACAACACTTGTTAAAGTGAAAGCAAGAAAAAATGACAGTCGTGAAAATGAAAACAACACTTATGAAAACAAAAGTGTGCAAAAGAAACAGTTGGAAAAACTTACTTAAATAGAAGTACAATTGCAACCAAAGTGAGAGGGATTGTTAAGTGATATGGCGCATTGACTGTCAGCACGGGTTGGAAATTACACAAACACTATCCTTAAGGACTATGTAGTCAATATTAACAGTGACTCTGCAAGCGCTGTAATTGAACATTGTGTAAGCTCTATTCCTAGAAACTAAAGAAGCCTTATTACCAAGGACTGTGCAACACAGGTCTAAGCTTGCAAAAAAAAGGCGTGCTTATGAATTCATCAAAGACTGAACATGTGTGAGCAAGTGACTTTGACACTTAGGATTTGAGAACAAGACTTGAACACTTTGCAAAACATTAATTGACCACAAAGTGACCATGGGATGATAGATCATAAGATCCTCAATAAGCTCCAAAATTCAAATGTAGGCAAAATTTTGGAGGGTGTTTGTCGTAGCGACAACATAATCAATTTTCTTAAAATGAATTTGTATATCATAATTAATCCAATTTTCTCTTGAAGATGGTTATTGTAAATTTATGTTTTAGTAAATGTTGCAAATTACATACATGGAATTAAATGGTTTGCCTGTAAATCTATAAAGAATGACCACCCCACCCTATCATTCCATTGTATTGGGGTACTCTAGTTCTAATAGAAAGAATCACTTATTCTACTAATCTCCCTGATATTATAGAGTTGAGAGGCTTTTTTTTTCCTGTCAAAGCGGCCAAATTCAAGGGGTTAGAGAAAGGTTGGGGACAAATTTAAACAACGTAGTAGTTAAGATTTAAAAGTGTTGGGGATAGCAGACTGCAAATTTTGATTGTAAATGTTGTAACTAAGGAAATTTTGATGTGTTCAAGATCCTATAAACCAATGGACATTAATGAGAAAAGAAAGCTACTAATGAGTCATTTGGGATAGAGGTTCTAGCTGAAGCTAATCATTACACTACAAATGTTTGTAGGTTTATGTTAATGGTCCACAATATGATTTTTTTTTTTAATATTCCACGATAAATGATGTCCGAAATGTATTTCTTACATCATAATATTTCATATTAAGTAATGCTATTTACATTAAATTGTGAATGTAATATTCTTCCATGCAATGTAGATTTTTGTACATGATGTCATATCTTGGGAATGATGGATAGAAAAAAATGGAAAATACTTAAACAATCAGTGCCATGTCATACTTGGGATAGATTTGGGATGACTATTCAAAATTTGTCATATTGATTTAGGTTTTGAGAGTATCAAAAGTTTTGCATGTTGTGTCTATTTTTGAAGTGTGGTAACAAATATATGGCTTGTTATTGAGAATTAAATAAGAGGCTAAATGAGAGGCTATATATGTTCACTGTTAAATTTTAGCAGACTAATTTTCCAATAATAAGTATATATCACTAAGCTGATTTAATGCCCAATAAAAAAAACCTATTAATTGTCATTTATTTGTGGCCATCGCATACAATAAATTGTGAATGTAATATTCTTCCCTACAATGTAGAATGGTTGTACAAGTTGTCATACATTAGGGATGGTGGATAAGAGAAAAAGGGAAGGGAAAAGACTTGAACGGTCAATGCCATGTCAAGTACTGGAATATATTTGGTATGGCCATTCAAAACTTGTCAAATTGATTGCCCTGGAATCTTGCTCGGAATGAGAGATTTTGGGAGTACCATAATTAAATATATGTTGCTTTTAGGAATTTAGTTATTAAACTTTTTTATAAAGTAATTTTGTATTCTTTAAATTTTTTGAATATTTAAATAAATCATTGTTAATGTTTAAATAGTTTTAGTATTTAAAGCAACGATTCACATTTGGAATCTGCACTTGATATTTTTAATTTTAATTATGCTTTTAAGTTTGTGAATGGATTTTGGATCAATTTTAATTTAAGAAATATATACAGGTTTCATCCATAATTCTATAATATATAT
>APFE031196190.1:233281-255140 GCA_000404065.3 Pinus taeda | reverse complement strand
TAGTACTAAATTTATATGAAGTAAATCTGAGATGAAACATTTTGGTGGGTAGTTACATTATTAGTATGCTAAGAATTTTTTATAGAGTGGTGTGACAAAATTCAAATTTTGGTGATGGCTAAGTACTAAATTTCAAATTTCAATATATTAAATTAATTTGGTATTGTTTGTTGAGGTATTAATTTCGTTTGGATATCTAAAAATTCTCGAAATCTAATTATTTTTTTCAAAAAGTATGATAGTGGGAGTGCTTAAATTGTGTTTTTGATGGTGGAAAAAGGATTCAACACCATCAAAAACCCTTTGGGGCACCCAAAAGCTTGAGCCTTGACAGTTGTAACTCAGATTTCCAAAAAAAATTGCCGAAGTTTTTTAAAATCGTGATGTAATTTCCATTATTTTCCAAGCGTGAAAAATTCCCCATTGGACTACAACACTTAATTTACTTAGTGCAATAAAGTTGACAAGGTGATTTGATGTGATTGTTCTTCAAACATAATTAAAAAATTATAATGATCATTACCATTTTTTATTTACATGATGAAAATGGTTTAGTTGTTCAAGTCCTTAAATTTCATAAATAATTGAATTTTAAAATTTCTACAACTTTATAAACAACAAACATAATTATAATTTTAAACAACAAATATAATCATATTTTTTAGTGATAGCATCTTCTTAATCCTTGCCAAGGCAGGATTCTAGCAATCGATTTTCCTGTTAACCACTATTAGTTTAGCATTGACTAATGTAAGTTATAATGTTTAACTTTGAAAAACAAATATTTGTTTTTCAATATTATTGAAAAAAATATTTTTCCAACATCTGATTGGACCATAACTTTGAAGGTCTTATTGCGGACTTTCTGCCATGTGGATAATTGCCTCTGATTGTTTTGCCATAATTTATGGATGTAGTGATAATATTCATGCCATCATTTTTAAATATTTGTGCAATGAGTTTTCATTGTTACACTATAAAGAAAACAAAATAAAATTAATTTCCTTAAAAATAGCTCATACTCACTTAAATAACCTATTTACCATCAGTTATTGTCCACCATAATTTAAGCATGTATTTGCACAAAAGATGAATAGGAACAAGATGGAAATAAATATACCTATTGGGAGTTATTGCTTACTATTATTTATGTTTTCTTCAATGATTTAACATGTAGGAGGATTGGGGAGAAGAATGGTTATCGTTTGCAATGAAGGCGCTGAGGAAATGAAGGTCTGTCACAACAAAGATTTGAGGATCCAGGACTATGGTGTTGGAGAGTCTGCGAAGAAGGGAATAACCTGTGACACTCTGACACAAGATGACTAGAACCAAATCCAAGATGTTTATCAAGGAATCAAAAACACAAGGGCTCTGCTACTCTCTACCAATAATGAAATGAAATGAAATGATATTTTAAGGTCCACGAGACTAAAAGTAGTATATGAGACCATTAGTTCCTTGTTTCTCGCTCTTTGCAATTCAGTTCTTTTCCGATTCAAATTGATGATGAGCTGACCCAACCTTCCAACAATCCCCTCACTAAAAAGACAATGCCAAGAAACTGATGCTAACATGTTCTCATAACTTTCTCTGATGTCTTTGAATGCATCACATTCCAAAATGAAATGTTTTTCCGATTCCACAGCCCCAAACGTGCAAAATGTACACACTTGTTCCTCCCAAGCTTCTTTAGGCCTTTTCCACCATCTTGTTTCACACCGAAGTTGATGTGAGTTCGTCCTTAATTGAGCAATAAGAACCTTTTCCATCCACGAAATGCTAGCTCCAATGAACTCTTTTTGTTGTAAATCACACATAGGGTTGAATTCCTCATTGTAATATTTTTTCTTTCTACCCAACTCTTTCCCATACCTTTTTACGTAACTTTTCCATAACAAAATAATTTAGCTCCTTGCTATTTGTGGGACAGGCGTTGAGGTAGATATTCCATTTTTGCATCCATGTGTAGTTTTGTTTCATCCATGTTTTCTTTCTTTCACTGATGCCTTCATTGAAAATAACATTAGGCCATCTACCTACTCTCATTTATTCAATTCTTTTTAGGTATCATATGAGTCGCACCATAGCAATTGCTTCAATGGAAGTTGCTCCTGTTTCACTCAACATATCTCATAAGGTACCGAACTTTTTATTTTGAACTTACTCATGATCAAGCGTTTTTGGATTTTCTCAATTTGTTTCCATTTTGAGACGGGAGTGCTGCTAGCACACAATTCACACCCATATAGCATCACTGGACAAACTATGAGTCCAAAAAGTACTTTAATCATTTTCCAATCCCATAACTCTGCCTCTCTACATATGTTTTGAAGAGCATATAATGCTTTCTACCCTCCTAAAATTCTCTTCTTTCTGCAATCCTCCCAATTGAGTTTGTTGTTGAAATCAATCCCAAGCTCATTTACTTCTTCAAGAATGTTGTCTTCAAAGAAGAAAGTATGATGGCTCTTCTTCATTTTATTAGAAAAAATCATTATTTTGGTCTTGCTAGTATTGACTTGCATCCCCACTACTCTCCAAAAATGCTCAAGGGAATATAAGTGCATTTTCAATCCATGGGCCGATTTAGAAATCAATACAATATCATCAGCGTATAAAATAAGCTTTATCACAAACCCCCCCCAATCGAACAACATCTCCACCTTGCAGATTTAGCCACTCTTCCAATTTATCAATATATATACCAAAAAGAGTGGGGGATAGAGGGCAACCTTGCTTGAATCCAATGTCAATTCTAAAACTTTCTGAAATACCTGTTGAGGTTCTAATTTTGACTTTCACTTCTTCATAAAGTCTATGGACAACGGCTTTATAATGCACAAGAATTTCAAGTTCTTCCATTCTACGCCACAACTTATCCCTAAGGACTGTGTCAAATGCTTTTTTGAAGTCAACAAAGCAGCGAAATACTTCTTCTTTGTCCTCCCAAACCTTTTCAACAATGTGTCTCAACGTGATGCCATGATCCACTGTAGAATGTTTCGACCTAAAACCGTCTTGTCCTCTTGCCCTCTTTTATTTTACTTTTGCCCACTTGCTAATTTTTCCTTCTACCATGTTGCTAAAAAGCTTTGCAAACAAAGGATTGATCATAATTGTTCTATAGTTGGATGGATTATTAATGTCTCCACTTTTAAAAAGGGGTATTGCTAGGCTAGTTGTCCAGTCTCTTTGGAATCCATGCTGAATGATGTTGTTGAATATTTTCATGATGTGTGGTGCAAGAACGTTCACTCCCCATTTTATATACCCTGCTTGAAGTTCAACCAAGTCCTTTGCCTTTCCTATTTTCAGCTTCTTAATTCCATTCTCCACCTTCTGTAATGTGAAGAGCTTTGAATTTGTGTTGATCCTAGGGGGGACTCCACCTCAGATTCTTTCTCATAGAGCTACCTTGCATATTCAAACCATTGATTGGCTGTAATATTATTTTCAATTTGCTTCTTCCTTGGTTGTAGTTCCTTCTAGAAAATCTTTGGATTATTTTTGCTTAAATATATTAACTCTTCTCTCCTTGTCTGCATGAACTCATCTTTTTTCCTTTTTAGTATTTGCTTAATCTAACTTTACATTCATCTTCTCTTTTCCTGCCTTTTTCAAGGTTCTCCTTGCCATTTTGCATTCCTCATCAAACCAAGTATTTACAGGAAAGAAATTTGATTCTGATTTCCTATTTTTTGCTCTTTTGCACTTCTCAAGTGCACTTTGGATTATATTTGTTAACTCATGGCTGCTGAAGCGTTTGAAATCAGTTTTCTCCTTCTAAGTTAATCTCTCTAACATTGTCTTGAAGATAGTACCATTTTCTTGTGTTAGAAGAATTTTGCCCCTTGATAGTGATTGCTGAGAGCATTGGATTTTCCTCCTATGTTGCCTTTCTTCTAACCATGATAACCTTATAAAAATTGGGTTATGGTCTGATTTTAAGTCCCAAATATCCTCTCCAATACTAACTTCATCTATCTTTTCTATTAAGCTTTGTGAACATATCACATAGTCAACGACACTTGCCCCATTGTATGTGTTGCAAGTGAAGTTCACAAACCTTTTCCATCTATCTAGACCATTGCAAATAATTAATTTGAAAGCCCCATACAGTGTAAGAAAATCATCTCCAAAATGATTGCTAACTTTGTCATATTTTGAACACCTCACCCATTGGGGATTCTTCTCTTCAGTGAGCCAAATAGGATTGTTATCTTCTTTGCAACAAAGGATGCTAGCTTGATTATTTGTTGTTCTAGCATTGAAATCTCCCACTAAAATAACTTCTCCCTGCTGAGAGTACACGATAATATCTTGTTTTAAAGCTGCATATGGATCCTTGCTGTCAAGCCCCTTATTTTTGTAAGTTTTCTAGACTTGAGGAAAAAAATAACATGTTGCAATTCTTATGTGATTCTCATTCTCTGATATTTTCAACCATAAATATTGTTTATTTTCATCTTCTTTAATTAACTGAATGTGACGGCCTTATTCTTCTTTCACTAAAACTAGTATTCCCCCATACCCTTTTCCATTTTCTGCTACCTTGTTCCAAACTTCCAACTTCAAATAACCATCAAACACAGGAGTTTTGCAACCATCATGCTCATGAGTTTCCATGAGACAAATTATGTCTCTACCTTCTGCAATAGGCCCCAACCCAGGTCCCCTCCTCCAAAGGTAACCTCTACAATTCCAACAAACTAAACTTAGGTAGACCTGGGTAGGATTTGACTGCTACGCAGTTTGGCACATAAGACTCAAATTTGAGCCTTCACCCCTTTTTGTCCATGTTGCTCTTGTTGTTTTCATCTCTATTATTGGATTCTCTGTTTTTTCTTTAGTGTCAGCTTACTACCCTGATTTTCCTATAGGCCCAAACATTGTAATAACGACTTTCCATTGTACAACCATGCCCTTTTCCCTTCATTTCTTGTTGTTCTAATTTTCTCCACTTCATCCCTTCTCTCCTCTTGTTCTTTTTTGGTTAAATCTTCATCAAAGAAGAAGTATGAGCCTTTCAAGAGTTTCTTTTTGCCCAAAAGTTGTTATTTTTCTTGTACCCTTGCCATGGCGACTTGTACCCTTCACATATCCTCCCAAATTTTCCCTTTACAATGTAGTTTCTCTTTCAAAAAGTCTCTTGTCAAATTGAGAGTACTTTCATTCTTCCCATAATTTCTTATTCCCCTGATAATAAAGTTTGATTTTCTATCATGTCTTTCTTTTTGTTCTATTTCCTGTGCTCTGTGGTCACTTGCATCTTCTTCTTTCTCTGTTCTTATGTAACCATCAATGTCTTCAGCTCTAGATTTTATTTCTTTTGTACTGTCTTTCCCATTGTTCATTTTTTCCCTCCCTTTGGAAATCTCTGTTTGCTGAGATACATGTGTATCTACCTGTGTTTGTTGAGATACCTGTGTATCTACCTGAGTTTGTTTAGAAATTATCACATCTCTGTTTGTTGTTATTATTTCTTTCATATTTTTCCATTCTTGTTTTCCTGTCTCTAGAGCCTCTTGTAACATTGTTACATGTTCTTTTCAAATTCTATTACCTTCCATTAGACATTCGTTTGCAACTGTGATCTCTGAAATTTTGTGGTCTCTTCCCTGTTCTCTGGCTTCCAAAATCTCCAGCTTTGTTCTGACTTTCATTAGTTCTTGGACATATAGATCTGATGACCAAGTAAGAGGTGTAGATGTGGCATTATAAATAATTGATTCTTCTTTATCTTTGTTTCTCTTATTTATTTTCTTTTTCTTTTTCTTGATCTTGATCAGTTTTTTTTTCTCATTTGTCCTCATTTAAGGTGAGCAATCCTACGCTTTAAAATACCCTCATATTGCTTTATGTTTACCCAAATCCGCCTTCCTGTTTTGTTTGTTGAAGCAATTTTGACTTGACCCAAATGATTTGTTTTCACAAAATCTGAAATTTCCTTGCTCTTTACACATTGGTTCCTCTGACCATTTTCCATGTTTTGAACATTTACTTATTTAGAAGTTCACTACTTCACTTCTCTGTGATCACGAAACCTTGTTCTGTTCACTCTGCGTGTCCACTGTGCTGACAAAACCATGTCCTCTGCTTGCCCTCCTGTTCCGGCTCGTTGTTGCCGGTTCATGCCAGCCTGTTAACGCCTTTCGTACAACAAGGTGCGCATGGTGCATTCAAATGTTTTGTGTCTTGTTTCTAATTTCTTTGCTTTAACTTATGGAATGATGTCGAAGCGTAAGACAGAGCGATGTTGATGCAGTGATCGTCGGTCATATACAGGTGAATACAAGTCCCACTCTAATGGTGGAAATGGTGCCTTCAATCTTGGCATCAAAACTCGTGGACATGCTTCTGTAAGCACAGACTGTTTAGCAAACAATTTTCAGGGTCTACGAATGTTTTTTGGTAGTTCCCAGACCCGATGGATATAATACCTGCCGAGACCCTGTAGTCTCTAATCACTGCGATGCTGCATCCCCATCTCCATTTTCAGATCTCACGTTAAATATTTTCAGATCTCGCCCAAGGATATTTTCAGATCTTGCGTTAAATATTCGATGTGATTGGATTGTGTTCGGCCACTGCTTCGCTGCTTAATCCGCCCACTGAAACCTGTAACAGAGCGATTAGCCACCAATGTCTGGAGAAGGCGCGGAGCTCGGATGATGGAGATGAAATGGTATTTGGGATTCAGTGACGTTAAATACAATAAATTGAGAGTACTAGAGAGGGAAAGTGGCAAGGTTGTTTCTTTGCCTAACTACTAAAGTGGGGAATTCAAATCGAGAATGTCGAAAGGGAGAATATAAAAGATCCGGGAGCCTTTCATTCAGGTTATGTGCTTTGTACCTCTGAAAAGGGACTGCATTTAAGGTTGCTGGCATTGGTTCTGGATGACAAATGTAAAATAGGCTTTACCACTGGATGGCAACCTCAAAAGTCTATTAAACATTAACAATCAGATGATGATGGCAAGTGCATCTGTTATATGGTTTCAACTTTAATACAGGCTCAACGGTTTATATTGATTGTTTTCGGGTCTGGGTCTTTTGGCCAGTACGCTAGATCACAGATCCATTACCCCACCTCAGATCCGAAAAGGCTAGGGCAGCGTGGGGTTCTATTTTTCTCGATTCTCTACAATCAATTTGAGTCCTCTGTTTATTCCGCAATAGAATGGATTTCATCGCCATCTATCCTATTCTGGATAAGGCTCATATCTCCTCCAAGGAGCCTCATTTCTCCTTTCCACTGTGGGTATGAATGGATCATGGCATCTATGAACAAGATCAATGGTATCTCCCACCCAAAATCTGCAGACCCTCTATTTATTAAAGCTTTGGACAACTCTTCCCAAATCTCATTGATGGAGAGGTATATCGATTCAAAGATGAGCAATATTGATCCAGATCTCACTATGCAAGGGCAGACATGAGTAGATCTGAGGATACCAATGCCCTCTATGTTGGATTTGGCATATTCCCACCTTTTAGAGCGCAAAAAACCACAGTCAAGGCAGATCCGGTATTACTCAGAGACTATTAAAACTTGATCCATCAGATTCGACCTCAATTTACAAGGAAATATGGACACGACAGATGGAGAAGACGCCCACGCAGTCGCAGATCAATGACTACTCTGGCTCATTTGAACAAGTATCATAGGAAAATTAGTCAGGTTCCATGAAGCGACGACCAACTATCATAGATATGCCCTTACAAAGGACAAGCAGGCCAGATCAAAAGCTCTTTTCCTACGAACATCGCAGAATGAATCCCCGTCCTAAGGATCGGCCCTCTCTCATCAGGTCCACAATACAGAATCTAATGCAGATGAAATATTCCCCATCTGATGATTCCTCGGAGCAAGGAAAGGTGAAAGAACAGAACACTGTTCAAATTTTTATAAAACCCTTGGCTGGAAAAACAACAGTCTTTTGGGTACAAAAATCTGATATGGTTTCTCAACTGAAGCAGATCATCATGAACAAGTTGGGCTACCCAAAACATCTGCAAAGCTGAATTTACAATGGTATATATATGCAGGATGATCGAACTCTACATACTTACAACATTCATTTAGCAACCACCATCTTAAATCTGCAACTGAGGGGTGGAGCAGCATGATCAAGTAAATCAATGACGGCAGGTGGGGATGTTGGATCTGTTGGATCTAGTTTACCTAAGGGTACTGCAGCAAACCAAGAACACATCAAGGGTGGTCCCTCTTACAAAAACATTCTACAAAGAGAATCAACAATGCCAACAAAGACAACACAAGCTCTTAACACTCCCAGTCCCTACATGGTAAAACATGGGAATTATATCCCAAAATTGAATATAGAAATGCCTGAAACAAACAATTTATGCACAGCCTTTGAAGCCCAAGCCCTTATTTGCAGATTCAACAACTTCTGGCCAAAGCCAACGGATCTTGTGCATTGGATATTCCACAACTGGACAACAAACTATGAACTTCATCTATGTTCTAAAGGCTTCTTCATTGTAACATTTGCATCATAAGAGGATAGAGAATTTGCACTGTAGGAAGGCTCGTGGTTCTCGGGATCAACAAGATTATTCATTACCCCAGGGTTCCCAGATTTTGATGCAAATACCATGATTGTATCAAAAATGTCGATATGGGTAAGGCTTTACAATCTTCCCCTACATCTCTGACATGATCAAGTGCTTGAAGCCATCGGGAACATTTTGGGACGATACATAAAGACAGTCACAAAAAGACTGAAAGAATGAATCTACACATTTGCTCAAATATGTGTAGAAATGGACTTCAATAAAGGCCTACCATATCGCATATAATTGATACACAATAAGTAAAATTGGACACAATTCTTGGATTTCGAGAACACAACATTTAGGCGCAGAACCTACCGTCAAACAGGACATCTACAAAATTTGTGCCCAAAAGCTAAGAAGGAAACACGAAGAAAGAAGTCGGGTGAGCAGCGCAAAGGAAGGAAATTTCCCCAAACGAGTCAGACGATGAAGAAGAAGATGAGAATATTCCCAATCCCACTTAGAAAACTCAAGAGAAAGAAGAAAAGGCTAAAACAATACAAGAACAAACCGAACTACAAGTCACCTCAACACAAGTAACAAGGATACCTGAAGCAAAGGACACTAAATTATATTTATTAAATTAAAAATTTTGATTTAATAACTTAATTTTATACTTTTTTAATCTTAACATTTTTGCTTAATTGTTAATGATATTGTGTATAATTTTAATTATTATATAGTTTTAAAAGATAGTTTAGTTGGTTGAGCTCTTGTTACTAAGTACCTAATATATTAGGAGGTCATGGGGCCAAATCTCCTTGATTCCTTTGGGATTAGGCCTTGCTAATACCTTTGGTTTGATCTAGATCCCATCAGGCTGATATACCTAGATTTTCTAGTGAATATTAATATTACCTAGATTTTTTAGTGAATATAACCGCCACTCAGTATTTTTGAACCACCCTAAAAAAATTAAATTTTTACGTAAAAATTCATTTGTTTTCATATGCTAACTCAATAACATACAATTTTAACGTTATGCCATTGCTCTCTAACCCTAACCATTAGTTGAACCATTATTCTTTTCAACTTAGTTTTCAATGTCTCATTATATATATGTATATATATATCTTGTTTAAATGAATATTTAACCGAAGACATTTTTCATATTTAACTAGTAGTATTACACATCAAATGTTAAAGGATTATATGGTATATATATATATAATATAAAATTAATTGTTAAAGTGAATATTTAAACCAAACATTTATCATGTTTAACTTAGTAGTATTACAAATCAAAATGATCCTCTTCAAAATGAAATTCAAAGTTTGCATAATGAACTTGCCTCACTAATGTTTGATGCTAGGGTAATTTTGTTCGTCACACTTTTAATAAATGGATGAGAAAAAATTGTCATTGTTATTATATAGTTTTTTTTTTAGCATTTCATTCTCTTCCTCCGATGAGATTCTTTTAATTTTTGAATTTTATTTGGATTTTATAAATTACATATTTTATATCTAATTTTATTTTTGAATTTTTGTTTGTAATTATTTTAGTTTTATTTTTTTCTTTTAAACCATGTTTCAATTAACAATATTGATTGTTTTATTGGTTAGTATGGTTGTGCTTGTTTTTTTAGTGGAAAATTACGGTAGGTTTACCTAAAGGGACCACACTCTTTGGTGAAACTAATTTGAGCCTAATCCCAAGGGCGTTGACGAGAATTGAATCCATGACCTCCTAATGGAAAGGTTTTTTTAGCAATGAGACCTCAACCAATTGAGCTAACCCTCGAGGTTAGTTAACATGGTTGTGTTAGTATTAGTTATGTGAGTTATCCTAACAATGTCCTCACTTAGCTTTGCCAATGATGCCTTAACTCTTGTGAAGCAAAACCAAAAAATAATTTCATGAAGGAAGATGTGAACTCCTCATTTGTAGAGAATATAGTGGGATTAATGAGAGTCAACAATAAGAGGATCACCCTCACTAAGGAAACCTTGATAACAATAATCTTGAACTAGACTCTCTTCATTCCCACCCTGAGTGCCTTGGTATTCTACATAGACACCAATCTTTTGGAGCTACCTAGGTTTCAATCAAGTGGTCTCCCTCAAGTCTTTGAAATCTCTATAAAATGGCTTCATTCTTATATGATGTGTGAATATGGGTATATTTTTAGATATTTTTGTTGTGGTGAAGGTGAACAAGGACAATGGATGGATCAGGACATGGTTCACTTAGCTAAAGGCCAAGTGCCATCAATTTGCTTGGCACACAATTATTAAATTGGAGGGAAAAGCACCCTTTCTTTTGGCTCAACCATTGACATGTATGAGATTGCCAAAGCATATGAATGCCTGGTTTTGGTCAATAATTTTTCTACTCATGTTTCCAAGGTTTTGTCCAAGCTTAAGCTCCTAGATGATTATATGAAAATATAAGTGATGCCATTTTTGTTTCAACAGAAATATGTGATGATACATATGAGAATAAATAAATACTAAATAATACATTGTAAGAAGTTAGGGATGGGGTCTGAGGTAGACAAGGCTAGGACTTGAGAACTTGTACTAGGAAATCAAGAATAATGAAAATGGTTACTAACAGTTGAAATAAGGTTGAAACTTCACAAAAGGCTCAAGATAATTCAGATGGAATTTTTGAAAGGATTCAATGGCTTGGGTTCTTCATTGAGTAGACCTACCAAAGGTGTTCAATGTATATCTTCAAGGAGGATAATTTCCCAATAGTTAAATCTTTAATTGGGCTCGATAAGTTTTGAAGGAGGACAATGTGTGCTTTTTTACTTTCATAGATAGGGACGATTCAAAAGGAATGAATTAATAAACTTTGAATGATTAAAGTTCAAAGAGAAAGATTTAAAAAATAGCTCCTCTTAATAAAGTTATTGATGGGCATACGTACATTACGTTGTGTTATATCTTCAGGGATTTATTAAATAAAATAGATATTTGTACATATATTACCATGTTACAAAGATACTAGCTATGTTGTGATTAGTACCTAGCATGCACTTCCCCATGTAACAAAAAAAATTGCCCCCAAAGCTTTAAACTATAAGTCATGGTATATAGTTTTTGGATGAACTAGTATTTTTTTTTGCAAGTTTGATTTTATATTGATTATCTCAAGAAAACATATGTCAAATAGTTTCCAACCATGGTTTTCCACTAGGGAAACTAAACTAATGATAGAAAAATAAGTCTTTTGTCCCAAAAAAATACATAGAAATCATAGAAACAGTAATACCTCTATTGACTTAAGATGTAAATAACATGTAAAAAAAAAGAAGTTAACGTATATATCTTGATATTAGGTTGGTGAGCTGGAGTCAATTTGCAGGTCTACACGCCTATGTACATATGTTATAAATTGTGTGTAAACACGCCTCCCACATTTACCTAGTTTCATCGGTAGGTCGTGGTAAACATGAGAGGAGGAGCCACTATGACATGAACCAACCTCCTAGGTTCCATTAAGGAAGTGGGTTCGACCACAAAAGACAAATTGAAATCTCATAACATTCTAAATGGGCTACATGCAACTCAGAGATTGAGTAACCACCTCAGATGGCCAAAACCTACGCTGGACACCCTTTTCTCTGACCTGGGTCCCAAATCGCTCCCACAGCAAGCCCTACATGTGGTTAGAATCCTCCAACCACATGCACAAGCTTGCATTCGTGTGGTTGCAACCCAAATTTCTTAGTTAGGAGCATGTGGTCCCGAGATCTGAGCCTATATTTTAGGTCAGCCTCCAGACCACTGCCTAGAAATTCCTGTAACTTCTCAGAATCAATAATGGCATGAAAACAATGTTATACATACCAATTTGACGGAAAAAATTGATTGATACTTCCTCTAACATGATAGGCATTTTATCAAACATATTTCAAACCAATAAGATATAGTTCATAAATGCATATCTGATCATAAAATTTTGAGATTGAACTGAGAATCAACAAGAAGGTCCTTTTCCCTCTCCACATAGCTGCAACACTACTGATTAGTCCATACTTTCATCACTCATAAATATTTAAACATTTCATGACAAGATTCATAGAAGATACACATCATATGAACAACATATAATGAGAAAATAACCAGCATATAACCCACAGTAACGCAACCATCATATCACCAACACATTTCCAATAAATATACATGAATCACAATAGAAGAATAACTCTTATTAACATAGGAAAATACCAACCAAGTCAAGGACTTCCACTTACCACCCGACCATAGATCGGGTTGAACAAAATATCTCTTTCAACCAATCACCTTTGCACTATATTCTAAGAATGAATATGGGATCTCATGGAATAAACCAAACAAAACCAAACCAAGGCTTCCAGAGGCAAAACCACCTCAACCCTCAACCAGTGATTCCACTTCACAGTCGAACATCAGTAACACCAACTAGATGGGTCTCTACCCAAGTTTTCCATGGCTTTATGAACTAGTAATTCAACCCACAACCTTTTAGGGCTCTAGAGTGTTTGTATAACCCAACTTCAGGACTAGTAATTCAACGCACCAAGGGCTCCAAAACGTTTTTCCAACCTAGGATTTAGGAATATCAACTCAACCCAAGTTGTTCCAGGGATTCCAGGGCATTTGTTCCAACCCTGACCATAAGGAATTACAAGCACCAAATAGAAAAACAAATCAATAAAAAAACCCACAACGTCATGGCTTTCCAAGAAATAGAAAGACTAGGAAAAACGATTGTCAATCTAGGAAATCCTCCATGCTAATGACAGAGCATAACCATATAATAACATGCATATACCATGCATCCATAAACAACATTTAAAATCACACATGCAACCTGTTACCTGCAAATCATTCCAGTTGTATTTATTGATCCACCTATTCCTTTGCACTTTCCCACGTTTATTTTCCTTCTTTCTCCAAATCCAATGAAAATTAGGGTGCTACAAGAATGCTCTAACAATGCTCTAAGATTTCTCTAAGTGTGCAAGAGTATGAGAGACTGAGAATAGAGAGACAGAGCTCCAAGCTAAAAGTGACAAAATGTTACCAGCTGAAAGTCATGAACTAATCTTCATAAGCCTTTTTATCATTGAGGCCTCTATTTTCTTCATTTTCCTCTATTTTCATTCAATTTCCTCCAATGAAATTTTGTGACCTTTCATCTCCCTGTTCTCCTATTTTCCTTTATTTCATAAATAAAATTCAAGTTAATTCCACTTTATCTTTGCCAATGCCTTTTCCAATTTCCATAGCTATTTATTGATCACTAGTGATCCCCATCATTATGTTTTGTCCAAAATTCAACTTGGAATACCTGTGCTATGACCTTAGTTATTATTTTATTCATTTACATAAGAAATCAACCAAGGGATGTTACAAACCCCTCCCCCTTGGGGGAACATCATCCTTAATGTTCAATGTAATGCCCTCCTCTGAAGTAGGGAAAACCGCCTAAAGGAAGTTTCCCTGGTGTTCACAATAACCTTACATGAGCCTATGGGTTATGGCCCACCTATACAATTCGGAAGCGTTTACATTGTTGAGTTTTAACACAAACCTCACCAATCACCAAACAACTTTTCTACACGTAATCCGCCAACTAACATCGGTCCCACTTGAATGCATATGACTATACCTCAAATAGATTTAAAACTGTGTCCATAAACTCCTCGTGTCTGCTCAACATTTGAACAAAAATTGAACAACAATTGAACAACAATTGAACAATGATTGAGCAATGATTGAACAATAATTGAGCAGTAATTGAACATCAATCTAGCAGTAATTGAACAGCAATTGAACAACGATCCTCCCACGTTGACTTTCCCTTTTTGCACAAAACTTATCGAATTAATTCTCCACCGTTGATCTCGTCATTAATCCGACGGTTAATGTCTTTCCTGATCATCGCACATCGCATATCACAACTTCTCTTGGTCAGGATTCATTCACATATGAACAATGCGATGCGATGTTAATCCAATGGTCAGCATCAATAGTGATCCAACAGTCTGCGACCCTTCACTAACACATGGGTTACCAAACAACTTAACCCACGTAGTTGATTGTGACGTCAATAGTTGAAATTGAAATCAATGGCTAGGAATGAGTGTGGTGCTTCAACCCCGATCAAGACACGTGTAGACTCCTAACCTCCGCAGTTACGCATTTCACTTCGTCGTGGTTACACTTTTCTGCATGACTCTTCTCTTGAGTTATTCTTCTGCGTGCTTCTTTAAAAATACTACCTCTGAGCTTTGCGCTGATTTCTTTAATTGGATTCATACAATCCAACCACTATCCTCCTTTGTATTCCTTAACACCACTTCGAACTGGAATACATAATACTCTCTATATTATTTCTCTTTTTCCAGATTTCGTAATTCGTTCTTTACTTGACCTGTACATACATCTATTAAATCAAAATTGGAATCACACAGATTCTACCAGACGTTAAGCCTTTTGTCACTCAAAAAGACTTTCATAAATTCAATTTAAATTCATTCATCATGGTTTATCACACAGAAAACCATAAATTCCCAGTTACGGATCACTCAACACATAAAAGGAATGACACACATAGTCACGATGAATTCAATTTCCTCATTCATTAAACAAATGTATAGATACAAATAAAAACTTTTTTACAATCTAGCTTTGGCCTAATCTGCCTTTACGCGATCTGTATCAATGGCCCTTTCTCATTTCAATGCTCGTAGGCTACAATCCAACCCTCTTGTCTTCTAACTTTTTTTGTAACTAACTAACTTGACTAACTCTTTTGTTGCCTTCGAGGCTTACAAATTATACCCAAAAGGATTCTGTTAACCAATTTTGGTTCAGATCCTCAATCTTCTCAATAAATCCTAAGAATCCTATAAGTCCTCAATTAGTTCCTAAAATATCTTCTTTATCCCTTGAGGATCTCAACTTTCAACTAATCCTAAGGATCCTCCATAAATCATGAACTACTTTCTAAGATTTACAATATCTCAATCCATACTAATTACTCATCATCACTCATGTTCTCCTACATTCAAGAACATTTACAAATATCCTCACAATAGTTAATTAACTCCTATTCTAAATGTCTCATCTAAATCACTCAAAATATTTAAAATTACATTAATTAAATACTTAGAAAAACCACTCTTTTGAAAACACAAGACCACCTAGATTATACTAAATGTACACATTTTCAGAACCATGATGCTCCTGCATCATCCTCCCACATCTACCCAAGTAACCATCCAACCAGGGTAAACATGTGACAAGATGATACTATGGTATAATTTGACCTCCTAAGTCACCTTATGGAAGTGGAACCAACAGAACCCCACCATATAGATCTTCCACATCAGCCATGTGACTCCCAGAAACCATCCCAACCTTTCAAGTAACCAACCCCTGGGTCTTACTTATTTTTTAGACTAATTAACCCTAGGACGCTCCCATGATATGGGCATGCTAGTGTCTAGGAGGCTTTGGACGCTCCCATAACATGGTGTGTCAGCGTCCAGGGACTATTTTTCTCAATTTTGTGCCAATGTCCCCATGATTTGAACCAATTTTTCTAGCCCAGAGCCCAAGTCATGGCCCATAATTCAATGACACTTTCAGAATCCATGATTTACATAATAACAAGTATTAAAAATCAAAACTAACTCCAAGACTAAGCCTGGTCATCCCCAACTGGGACCAATATTTCATCAAACACTTGATGTCAGTGCAATCTATAGGAAATGAATATAAGATAGAGTATAAATGACTGGTAACTCATATGATACTTGACAAGAAGGATCACCACCCTCTTCCCTTAACTGTTTTGACATCAATTAGGTCTTGCATCCATTATCCTTTCAGTTACAAGTAAATACATGAAATAATAAGTCATATAACCACGCTTATAACCAAGATTAAACCATAATAATAGCATAGAGATAACACCCATTAAATCCACATATTAAAAATTACAAAAGCAAGAGAGCTTAACTTTTATTAAACATAGGCAAATATGACTAGGTTCGGGACTTCCACGTACCACCCAACCGTAGACATGGTTGAACCAAATATTTCTTTCATCCAATCACTCTCATGCCATTTTCCAAGCGTGATTATTGGATCTCATGGATAAACAATCCAAAAACAACCAAGGGAATCCATAGGTTAAACCACCTCCAACTTCACGAAACCGTGATCTCACCAAAACTAGCTCCGAGATCAAAAAACCGAACCAAGTTAGGAATGCCTTCAGATTCCATCACTAATTACTATCCTTGAGGAATTGTATGTCTCCTTATCTCTTAGGGTTTACCGCAATCCACATTGGATCACTAAGCCCTAAATTGAGACACCACCCTCAAGATTTACCATGTATCCTGCTAAAACCGGTCAAGGGATTCCTAGGCCTTTGGGATTTTCCTGAGACCACCTTTGCCTTGGATTCCAAAACCATCTAGCAATTCCAAAGCTCAAAACCGAGAAAACAATCCCATCGCACCATGGCTATCCAGAAAAGGGCAAGGCTAGGTTGAAAACCACTGTCATAATTGGGCAAAATCATGCCACTGACAACAAGAGAACCTTACACCAACATGAAAAACCATGCATGTCAAAACCAGGTAGGAATCATACATGCAATATGTTACCTACAAGTATTCCTGTTGAAGTTGCTTGATCCTGCTCTTCCTTGGATGATCCTTTCTTTCCTTGCTTTTATTTGCTTTCATTTTCCCTTCCTTGCTCCAAAGCTAGAGTGCTCCAAGAAAAATCTAAGTGTCCAAGAGTTACAAAAGGTTACAAATTGATCCTCATAAGCATTTTTATCAATGAGGCCTCTATTTTATTCATTTTCCATTATTTTCCTTCAATTTCCTCTTCACATGCAACTTGTGACCTTTCACCTTACTTTTCTCCTATTTTCCTTTATTTTCATAAATAAATGTGCCAAAAATTCATTTTTTCCTTTTTAATGCCTTTTCCAATATCCTTTAGCCATAAACACATCTAGTGATGCCCATTAGGATATCTTTTCCCAACATTCATCTTGGAATACGTGTCCCTTAACCCTGGTCATGTTTTGCCTTTATTAACTTTTATTACATGGAATTTTCACCAGGGCTATTAGATAACCCCCCCCCTTGGGGAACACCATCCTTAGTGTTAAACCACACCAAGACCTCAGCAAAACCACTAAAAAGAAAACATACTGCCCATGGAGCTTTATAACTTATATCATTGTAGTATTTACAATGAATGACCTTCTCAAAAGTAAAACATCATGACAACATGACAAGATAACAACCATACCACTTATTGGAGCTTTACAAATTAGCTCATGGTGGTATTTACATCCATATACATATTTACATATACGAAAACAACAACAAAACATATGCCAAACATATACCAAACATCAAACCAAAACTTCTTTGCCTACACCACAAACAAAGAAGGATACATGGCCCACATTTGATCCGCCATATCCCATGTAGCTTATTTCGGCCCAAAGTAATTCCGCTACACTTTAACTTGCTATATGGCTCTGTTCCTAAGCATGAGATGCTTCTGTTACAATATGCACTGAGGCTCCGGTTGGAATTCTCCTTCTTGCTCCACCTACAATATAGACCAATCAATAACATGATCAACATCCTTTATATACCTTTTAAGCAATGAAACATGGAAAACATCATGAATTTTTAATGTTGGAGGGAGTGCAAGTCGATAGGCTACTAGTCCAATCCTTTCAAGGATCTCAAAAGGTCTACATTATCGTGGTGCCAACTTGGCACATGATCCAATCCTTCAAGATATCTTCTTGGGATTGATGCCCAAATACACATGCTCCCCAACCTGAAAGTCATTGAATGCCCAGTGCTAGTTCGCATAACTCTTTTGTCTATCATGTTTTTCCTTTAGGTTTTTCTTTATATCTTACATTTCCTATTCCATGTCTGCCAACATATTTGATCCAATAAGTATCTTCTTCACTAGATCACTCTAGTTCACGGGATTACAACTCCACCCCATACAATGCCTCCAAGATCATGTTGACCCTCTTTGTATGTCCATATGTTTGTGGATGATAAGTTGTGCTCAAGGCTGACTCTGTACCCAAACCTGAAAATCACTCCTTCCAAAACTTGGAAGTGACCTTGGCATCCCTATCCAACACAATATTCTTCAGAACACCATGTAATATCATTATCTCTCCGATGAAAACTTGTGCCACCTCACTAGCTAAATATGTAGTCTTCACTGAAATGAAGTGAGCTACCTTGCTCAACCTGTCAACCATGAACATAATAGAATAATGTTGTCTCACAGTCCTCGAAATATGGTAATGAAATCCATGGAAATGACCTCAAATTTCCATTCCAGAATCACAATAGGTTATGGTAGACCACCAAAATGCTTACACTCTACCTTTACCTGTTGACAATCCAAACATCTAGCCACAAACTATGCCACTTCATTCTTCATATTCGGCCGATAGTAAAACTTCATTGTTGTCAATGTCTTTTGATATCTTGGGTGACCCGAGTATGGCTTCATGTGAAACTCCCTCAAGATAAGATTCTTGAGCTCACTACAATTCGGCACATAGATCCTGTCCCTGAATCTCACCAAACCATCTTCCGTGAGATGATAGTCTGCATCTTGATCATTTGAACCTGCACCTATACTTATGCCTATATTTTTTTGTAACTTGTGCATAATCGCCATATACTTGTCATCCCGTTGTCCTTCCTACAAGATCCTATCTCGTAACTCTATCCCATAAGAGCTCATAGTTGCTATATGATTCACCTGTACCTTTCTGCTAAGAGAATCTACAACCTGGTTGGAACGAACAAAGTTTGTTCTTCAAGTTAAATACTCCAGAAGACTTGGAATATGTAGACCTCCATTGAAGATACCAAAATATATATATTAAATGTATGAATGAGAATCATGATACAAATGAGAGTGAGAGGCCTGCTTATATACTAGGCAGGTGCCTCTTCATGGAGAGTCATGTTCCATTTAGACATGCCTCTTCAACCTAATTACTAATTAACTAATCATTATTACAATTATCATCATTATTTATATTTAGTATTTTTTATTCATAACATTGCCTTCCTCTTCAAAAAGCTTTGTCCTCAAAGCTTGCTAATGAAAAGGCTTGATCTCTTTTTCTGTTTCGAATATCTTCTCATCTTGGAACAATCGTCTTCGTTGATACAAGTAGATATGATCCTCTAAGTGACAAACAAAACTATCACACTGAGAAGGGATCAGACCATCCTAGATCAATATTCTATGGAATATTGTGATGATTGGAAACTTGTGACGAATTGTTATCACATGAGTGGATTGAATTGACATTAGTATTCTTCGGAACATCGGTTTGTTGTTTTCGTTCTAAATACGTAGCTTGATTGAGTTGTTTACTCTCGTGATTCGGATGTCAATAAGGAATTATGTTTATTTTATTTTCCTTTATCTTGTTTGTGTCGTTTTCTTGATTTATTTGAAGTACCTGATTTCCTTTAGCTATGGAAGCTGAATTGTTAATTTCTAGATCTTCACTTCAATCTTTTGTTGTTGGAACTACAAATTCTAAGTACATCTTTACTTCAACTAGTTTGTCCTCTTCTTGAGTTGTGTTATTGACTGGATCAATATTTATTGTATTTTTGTCAACTTGAATTTCTACATTTGATGCTTCCTTCTCGATAAGTTGTTGTACCTTGTCTTCTAATGATTTCTTGTCCTTCTTAAGCATCTTAATTTGTGTCACTAATTTTTCACTATGGTCTTTAAGTCGAGAAACTTCTTCATTTTTTTCAATGGTGATCTTGTCAATTTCTCTTTGCATATTTTGTAGTACTTTTTTACCTTCTTGGAAAATTATTTTTGAAACATCTTGTATGTCTTCTTGTATTACTGAATTCAGCTTCATTGTAAGATCTTGTAGTCTTATTTTTTTTTTGTAAGAAAATGTCAAAAAGTTCTTCTTCGTATTTAGAATGAAGGAACCTAGTGTTTCCATCCATGGCGATCCCAAAATAATGTCACCTTGATCAATCCATAGGGATTGAATAGAGAATTGCGATATAAATGTATATTCTCCAATGTTTAATTGTAAATTAGTTATTTCGTATTGTTTTTTGTCCACGAAGTCTAATTTTTCGATTATATTTAACTCAGGAATCACCAATTGGTTTGCAACTTTAATGTTTATATAATTTTTACTTTCAGCAAGAGAGTAGAAATAGTAATGTATTTTCCTGCTAGTGTTCCCTTAATTTTAAATAGCACTTTAACATAGCTAGATAAGGTTTCTACAAATCTTCCTTCCTTTATTTCCAAGTTAGACTCCATTTTTTTTAAGAAATGAACTACCTTTGTGTTAGTCGGTTTAATAATAACCCATTTACCTTTATAAAAAACTGTGGTTTTTTTAAAATAAATATTATTATTTATAAATTTGTTTTTAACATAATTATTCCTTCAAACTTTAAGTTTGAATCCTTTACAATCCTTTCTCTGCACACAATTTTCACTTTTAAAATGTCTTTTCTCTTAGTCCCTTGTCCTTTCTATTATATATCTCTAGTATTATATAACTTACTTTAATACTATGATTTTACTTTAGTATTATAGCCCCTTATTTTATATTTGAAATATATTTCCCTTCTCATTTTTACTTAACTCTTTTTAATACTGCTCTGGGGAAAACCTTATTAATGTCTCTTTAAAATATTTAAAGAGATCCTTATGAGGTCGTGACTGTACGAATGGACTGATCGTATGAATTGGATGAGATCAATATTTATTTCAAACTTCTATAATCTTAATAATTATTAATTGACTGGAACAAACAGATTTGTTGAAAAAAAAATGGAACTGGATTAGCGACGGAGGGAGCGCAGAACAGGTGGGGGACATACGGTGTGGTGGTAGTGTGGACACTAGCTGGAAGAGGAAACTACTACTACAATGACAGAGCAGGGACGACGATGGTTTCAGAAACGGGGGTTGCAGTCTGACGACGAGAACGATTGGCAGATATGCAGAGGGTTGAAAGAGAGTGGCGTACTGCTAGTGGTGGCGTTGGAGGCAGACCCGTCGGAGGAGCGGTAATGGCAGCTGTTGGTGACCATTGTTTGTGGCAGCGAGAGCTGTGCGATCTGAGATCGGTTGCATCTTGGCAACAGAGATCATGATTGGAAGCTAGCGATGTCGTGAAAGCTAGCTCGACGACTATACACGAACCACGAGTTTTTAACTTAATTGATTTATTATAT
>APFE031196190.1:216423-233029 GCA_000404065.3 Pinus taeda | reverse complement strand
AGAGATTTTATTATTATTATTATTATTATTTTTTATTTTTTTTATGGCAAAAGGCCTAACTACAATATGGATAATCTCCAGGAACTTGTGTAGGGAAACACTTGAATTATGACAACAACAAAGTTGACAAAGAGTCAATGGCCAAGGGCCTGGTTCAAAGAGCGTGACTTTGTGCAGCGGCGGAGTGGCCAGAGGATCGAACAACTCTGATACCAAATGGAATGAACAAAGTTCGTTCTTCAAGTTAAATAGTCCAGAAGACTTGGAATATGTAGATCTCCATTGAAGATACCAGAATAAATATATTAAATGTATGAATGAGAATGATGATACAAATGAGAGTGAGAGGCCTTCTTCTATACTAGGCAGGTGCCTCTTCATGGAGAGTCATGTCCCATTTAGACATGCATTTTCAACCTAATTACTAATTAACTAATCATTATTACAATTATCATCATTATTTATATTTAGTAATTTTTATTCATAACACGGTTCTCCTTTCCCTTAATGTATTTAATCCCGAAGTCAAACTCTCTAAGGGTGGGAAACCATCTAGCTTGTTTGGCATTTATATTTGGTTGGTCAAACAAGTATTTCAACCCACTATGATCGCTCATCAATACAAAGCTCCTACCAAGAAGGTAGTGCCTCCACATCTTCAATGCATGTATGATCCTTGCTAGCTCAAGATCATGTGTCAGATAGTTTTTCTCGGCTCATTCAGTTTCCCTTATTCATAGCACGCTACATGTCCTTCTTGCATAAGGAATCCACCAAGTCCTCTCTTGCAAGCATTTATACACACTACAAATTTTTTGTTCAGATTTGCAATCTTTAACACTGGTGCATGTCTCAACAATTTCTTGAGATGCTCAAAACTGGCCTCACACTCCTCTATCTATTCAAACTTCTTACCTTTCCTCTGCAATGACGTGATAATATATGCAATGTGTTAGTGTCAGTATTTGCATACTTCCATTAGTGATCAAAATCCTCTTTTCATATCATATTAGGGTCCCATTCTGAAATTTTTGTTATTCCACTAAGTCATCATGCAAAAAATTTGGTCACTGAAGGTTGAATTAGGGTTCCTTTACTCCTTTTAGAAATCTACCCCTTGCTGGCTCATTTCAACCTTGTTGAGTATCCATTTTCCATAAAGTTAATGACATCATGCCATCACATCAATCATGTCATCTTCAAATTCAGTCCTTCAAGGTCTCATTAGGTCTTTTAGGGTTTTTCAAGGTTTCATTAGGTCATTAGGGTTTCCAAGGTTCCAATAAAACTCCATTCCATTGCATAAGACCAGCAAGTAAAGGGTGATCAAATAGCATCTCTTCACCATGTGAAGATGATTTGTAAAGAGAAATTCTTATCTCATCATGTAATTTTGAGTTCAAATGTAATATTTTTAATTTTCATTTTGTAATTTTATGTCATTTAAATGTAATAAGTACAACGTTCCCAAGCTATTAACTCAGTGTTCGGAAGATGCCAGACCATCAAAAGATCAATTTGTAAAAGGAAATAGTCAAGTGAAAGGGTAAAGTTTCAAAGGGTTAAGTGAATGCCAAAGGGAGTTGTCTTTTCTTGAGGGTGTCCAAATCATCATTTTTCCACAAACACTAAACCCTAATTTCCCCTCCCACGGAGCTAGGGTTGGATATAGAATTAGATACATATGAGAAAAGGAGGCCTAAGGGAGATCATTTCAACAAGTGTGAGGCCATTCCAACTCATAAACATCATGCCTCCATTATTTTTCAAGAAGTCATCCCAAGGGACAAATCATTTGCCACACATAGGGCCAATTTTATTCCAAGTATGTTTCCAACCAAATAGAGATGAATTTTACAAATGTGAGAGAGGTTTTTGTCCATAATAGTCCAAGAATGAAAAACCTCCTTCAATTTTTACACGAGTGTCATGGTTTTGGAGAAATGTAAAAAATACAGTTGCTACAAGAGAGTTGTTACACTTCTAGAGTGACCTTCAGAAAATCATTTTTTTTTGTTGGATGGAGTGTCCAAATGACTTTCTTGATGAGTAAAATTATAAATAGGTAGAAATATATTTCCAATGAGCTATCATGAGCTCAATTTTGAGTTGAGTAAGACCTCCAAAAGTTTCCTGCAAGAGAAAATTTCATTTTTGCACCCTCATTCTGTACTTTTTGACCAGTATTGGGAGAATCAAATTTTGGAGGGCCAAATCAAGTCCATTTTGGAAACTAAAGCTAGATTTAGAAACTATACATGACAATATTTCCAATGAGCTATCCTAAGCTCAATTTGGACACTGGAAAGATAGTCAAAATCAACCTTCAATTTGGAGGGTGCGTTTGATCATATTGCTATACGTTTTCCCATAAACTTCCAGAGGTAGCCCACAGAGCACAATATCCTCTCCAAACTTCAAAATGTGTCACCAACATGCTCCAGCACCACAAATAGGTTGAAATCACATCACTCCTGTCCTCCACAGTTGATTTATATGGTTTTTCATTGTGTTTTGGTGTCTTACTAAATTCAAAACCCTAGTAACATAATCTCATCCCTAAATTCCATTTCCTAGCTTCCCACTACCATTCCTACATTCAAAACTACCCCTTTCCACCTCCCTCATATCACACATCCCCATTATCATCTCCTCAATTTCCTCACACCATTCCATACTCTCTACACCTACATTCCATTTCATCACCTCCCTAGGGTTTGACTCCAAAAACTCAAAGCTGCAAAAGAGAAAATTGAAGACTTGACAAAGAAAGAGGAGAAAAGGAGGATAGACATTCTTTCCGGGGCATCAATCCATGCCAACACATGATCAACTATCATCACACCAATTTTGACAAGTTTTGAGAAAATTTTGCAAACTATGAATTTCTGTGTTTTTTTAGGCATTTTTAGCACAGTCAAAAGGTCAAACGCACAACACCTAGGGTGTTGCGCTCTTTTTTGGGGCATATGATGAGAAAAAGGTTAGCATATTTGGATTCAAAGTGACGAGGACATGCACCCTGTTATGCCCCTATACCAATAGGTGTCATATATCATGATTGACTTGGTTTGTCTCTGAAATATGTACATACCTTTGCTTTTGCAAATGTTTTCCATATTTGTAAAAATTCAAAAATTAAAAAATGTAAATAGGGTATACCCTAAAAGAAAAAACAAAGGGTAAAAGAATAAAAGATGGTCAAAAAATGAAAAGAAAATGAACCCCAACAAAAGAAAGACCAGGAAAGTGTGCAAGTCTAAATGCCACTACTTTTTTACTTTTGCATAGTGAAAAATTGTGTGCAGTTTGTCACTTATGCCACAATTCATGAATAGTCAAACAATTTAAGCTTGGCTAGTTCATATTTTCAATTTCATGTTTTAGAATGAGAGAATAAAGATCTGACCAAACAATATAATCTTGGGAGATAAGTAGACAGGTAGAGTGAATAAAAGGAGCTCAATAGTTTAATTAGAGCCCTTGGATATAATAAACGTAGACTTAGATAGGCATTACCATGTAAAATAAAATAAAGTTTGATAAGGGTTTGCCAGTTTAAGTGCACCCTAATAAAGAAGTGAAAATGCTAGGGTAAAGTAGGTAGGGTAAGTAGATGATGGTTGCAGAATAATATGTGGTGAATGATGATTCTAAATGTATCAATCTTTTACTTTCATCATGAAGCAAATGACATGTGTCACATGCAAGACACATCAAGCAAGCAAAGTCAAGTAATTAACTCCCCTATTCATTTTCCCTAAATTTTCACTAATTTCCCCTAAGTATGAAGGTGTCTATTAAATTAGAGGGGCTCGGAGCATTTCTATGACTACTGGAGGGACCAAACCCTCGGCCCAATAATTTATAAAGCCTAAGTACTTAAAATCAATATTCACCCCTTCATAAAATCATTCATTCCTTCATAAAGTTTTTCCTAAGTAAAATCCCATTTTACTTAGGAAAACTATGGGATTTTACTTAGGAAAACTAAAATATTCCCACAAAAACCCTTTTTCACCTTAGCGTAAGTTAAAAAAACACTTCAATGTTTTATACGTAGCACTTTTCGTTTCAATGTCATATTAAATATTAACATATTAATATATAAACCCTTGTTGACATTAACCCATTCTTGTATTATTTAACTATATAAAACCCCGAATTTCTATATACCTCGCCCCTTGGTTAGTTATAACCATAATACATCCTTAATTGGGATTAATCAGTTAATCAGTAAATAATTAACAACCCTTAATCCCCCTCTGCATTAATAAGGGATTAATTAACCTTCACGATTAATTAACAGCCTCCCAGTCCAATCCCGTCAACCCCGATATAGTTAATTAATTCTTAAATGTATCGGGCCCGCCTTTATTAAATCCCCATCATCTCAAAGCCCCAACAATCGTCCGATCAGGTCCTCAAGATCTGATGGTCATTATGCATATCGCGCGACCCTTTGTGACCATGCATTAGCGCACGATCACAAAGTGGTTTTGTGAACGATACCTGCGCCACGCGTCACCCATCCTATTGAATCGCTCGCTCAAGCCCGAATACCTCCCCCCCTCCATTAGCAGTGCGATGAAAACTGCTTACTGCCTCCCACTATTGACAAAATGTCAAATCATATTCCCACTAACGCCCTCTATTCAAATCCCAAACCTGCCAAAAGTTGACTTTGCATAAAACAAACAAAGTTAATCGTTTTCATCATATTCTGCGAATGCATGCATGCAGCGACCTGAACGTTGAAAATCAACCAGCTCGTGCACTCGGCCATCAATCACCCTGAAAGTTGTTGCCCGACGCTGCTCCAATCCACGATGTGCTTCCAAGTCAACCAATACACCATTACTAGTCGCTCCATAACAGATAATCAAAAGACCGCAGCCTTAGATAAACAGTCTTAATACTAGTCATAAGACCTGTTTACTCCAAGATTGTTATCAAATATATTTAACTAGGGATGGAAGGTAAAAGGACACAGTAAAGGAACAGTCAAAGTGTGTCAGGGTTAAAGAGTATCAGATTGAAGACCAAGTCAAGTAAATCAGCTAGGATGAAGATAAACAACAAAGAAGACAGTTACAAAGCATAGCATACAAATTCATGTTAAAGTGAAGACAGATGAAAAAACAAAGCGGTAAAAGTAAAAATTAAAAGTAAACATGAAGACGTTAAGGGTTAAAAAAAGATGAAAATACTTTCACTAGATACAATGAAGTTCATTCAAACTAAAAGTTAAAAATAGTTGAAAGGAATTCAAGGTTAAAAGATGAAATCAGAGCAGAAATGGTACATTTTTCAGAAATTTCCTGTTTAAGTCGTAGTTTTGCAGAAACTATTATGGCCAATCCAAGAAGTATTTTGGGAAACTAGAGGAGGTTTTTGTTCCTAACAGGCTAATCTACAAAAACCCATCTCACATTTTACACAGGTTTACCAAAAGGGAGATAAGTGCATGTCTTCACAACCTATTTTTCAGTTTGTGCAAAGTCCTGTTTTTGACATCATTTTGCAGAGAATATTGTGAACACCTGGAGCTGAATTTGTGAAAATGAGAGAGGTTTATCTCAAAAACATTGTTATCTACAAAAACCACTTTCACTTTTTACATATCTATCACAGATTGAGATATACAAGCATATAATTGGACCATAAGTTTGCAGAATTTCTAGGGCAGAATGCACAAAGGAAGGATGCAGTTAGTGACTGGGATGCTTCATCATCAACTAAGAGTTGCTATCAAATTCGACTTTCTCTTCTTTGCCACCATAAATCCATAGAAACAGTGCCAAATAGATTCATTAGTTTTGAATGTTCGTTATTTAAGTTCTATTATTGTAAAACAGTTTGAGATATTTGTAAACCAATCTTGATATTTTTTCAAGATATTTCAGTTTAGAATTAGTATAAATACTTATTCAATTGATGTGTTTTGGAGGGATACTTAGACATTTCTGTAACACTAATTACTTTGGAATAAAGTGCTATTGGACAAACTCTTGTATGGCTGGCTGGAGGAAGGATTAATACATAAGACTTTTCACAGAATTCATGTGCAAAACACCGAACAAATAAGTATTTTATATCCCATGTGTTATTGTTTTCTTGTTTATTATATCAATTATGTTTCATATATTAATAGTAAAACGAAAAAGAATAATTTAGAAAGTGCTTAAGTGCAATCGGTTTTCAATTGTTTTTGTTCTCAATGTTTTCTTCCAAACTAGCATAAACAGTGAATTCTTAATTTCTTTTGTTTCCTAGTTTACTCATTTTGATCATTTAGTAAAGAATTCTTAATTTCTCTTTATTGGTGATTAGTCAAGTTCTCTTCTCTCAAGACATGTGGAAGTATCCTTAATTTCCCTTCTTCACTTTAAGTCCATCCCATCTTTTCAAGTTTCTATTTGCTCCATGTTTAGCTATCTTGCCCTGTGAAGCCATCCTTTGTTGAAAAACTAAATCCAGTTGAGCCATTTTCTTTGACTCCATTAGCCCAATGGACTAAACTATTCAGTTATACCCATCTACTACTGAATTTCACCACCAAATCCAATCAAATCTCAAAGCTTTCATAACTAGCCTAGAACCTTATAAAACAAAGCTAAATCTTAAAGAGAGAGCCCTGTCTAGGTTCAGATTGGCTAGATTCTATACCCCAGAGTTGGTTTGTGGTTACATCAGACCCCTTTCCTCTTCTTACAACGTCTAGGAAAATCTGAGTGATAACATAGTGGCGACTCCGCTGGGGAAGAAAACTTTGTTTGTTTGTTATTGTTGTTTGCTTTATAAGCTACAGATTAAGCCTAAAGTTAGCCAGCTAGCCTTCGAACTGCTCTTGCTTTGCAAGTGCATAGTAAATGAATGCTGCTTCAGGTAATCTTCGGTTTAGTTTATGACCTGAACGTCTGATCCAAATGTTTGAACCAGTCCCTCATGTCAAATAAATCTTTAAGAAAGTTTAAATCTCATATCTAAAGCCTCTTAAAGAAATCATAGAAGTTGTTTTGAAATTTCATAAAAAGCAAAATAACCATAAAATACTCAAAATTTGGCTTCCTGGAGAACTAACTTTTTCTTCAGAATTGTTTCGATCTGATCTATGATGGTGGACAGTGATCAGACACACAAAGGTTAAAATCATCCGCCCAGTGACTCCAAATCACTTTCACAATCAAAACTCCACTGGAGAAATGAACCTGAAAGAACTATGTGAAAAGATCAGGCTTTTAACTTGGATTGACATCCAAGACATTATGTTCTTTCTCATTGATAAAGTTTTTCAATGTATATTGTATTTTAGAGAAGATTTTAAATTAATTTTTTATTATTTTCCTTTGAAAAATGTAGATATAAAATCTCCTTTACACATTTGAGCAGCATTCTTCTAATTCTTATGAAGATCATTTTCCAATTGAGGAGAATCAAAAAATTAAGATTGATCATACAATCCCTGTACATATTCCAGTACCTCATAAAGTTCCTGATAGATATAAACCACTCATTTTACCTCCTACACTCCATGCTTTCCCTAACGATTATCCCAAGTATCTCCCTAGATTTGATGGAGAGAATGGTATCACTGGCCAAAAACATATTCAAGCTTTTGAAGATTATCTTAACTTATTTGAAGTAGATGAAGAGGATGTTAGTATTAGGATTTTTGCTCTTTCTTTGCAAGACAAAGTCAAGAATTGGTTCAAAACCCTACCCGAGGCAAGCGTCTCAAATCTCAAGCAGTTTCTCAAACTCTTCATTGATAGATGGATAATCAAAGTCAATCTTCTTGTAGTCATAGAAGAATATAATCAATTAAAAAGACAGCCAAATGAAACAATCAAACAATTTTCAAGCAGATTTAATCAATCTTATTATTCAATACCATTAAATATAAGACCTCCCCCTGGTTCAGCTCTTTTGCATTACCCAAGAGCATTTGATTTAGAGATAGAATTTCATCTAAGAGAAAGAAACCCCTCAACAATGGAACAGATGCAGAACATGGCAGTAGATGTAGAAGTTAATCTAAAAATTAGAAGAGAAAAGTTGAAAGTAGAGAAAGAGGAAAAACTCAACATTTTGATAAAGAAAACAGAGGAAATGATGCAGAAAATCACCATGAAAGTTGAATTTTTTGTTCAAAATCACCATGACACATTTGTTTCAGAAAATGAAGAGGTTGACAACCATGAAAAAATTCCTATTAATTTCAACTACCATAAATCTGAAGATAGATTTATAGAACCATATGTGGAGAGGCAATCTGCTGATCTAATGTGTATGTTTGATGACATTACTTCTTTTGATGATTTGCCCAAATATGATCAATATGATGATAATTATGTTCTTCAAATCCAAACTAACTTTGCAGAGCAATCAAAAGCTAATTTGAGGAATAAGGAAGTTCAAGTTCAGCAACTTGAAAATAGTGATCAGCTTGTTCATTTCAGCTATGAGAATGAGGAGGAAAGTGCAGAAAATTTTGAAATCAGTGAAGGAACTTTACCATTTGTTTTTCTTCGTTTCAATTTATCAAAGATAACTATCATGCAATTAGAAATCAAATGTCAACAAATCTTGATATTAACTATCTAGAGGGCAATAAAATATGTGTTCAAGACTTCTCATATCTAGATTTGCAGCCCCAAAATGCCATTGAATGTTAGGTTGCAGAAGAAGAATTGGAAGCTAGAACATATGATCAAATGATCCAAGATGATTCCCTGCCTCTTTGTTTAGAATCATTTCAATTTTTAAAGGAAATGTGGTATAAAAGTTTTAAAGAAAAGAAGGAGAAGCTTGTAGAAATCTATGAAGTTCCATTTGAACCTATATGTAATAAGTTGCAGCAATCCTTCCAAGTTCTTTATGATCCAATAACTGATAGGTTGAATGATGAATGCAATCAGAATTTTTCTCCATTAATAGACTATGAGAGCCAAAATCAAGATGATAATGGTTTCACAAGACAAACATTACAATCAATAGAAATATCATCACAAAGATCAGTTGAAAACATGCAGGGTGATAAAGATAAAAGTGATATTTCAGTTTCATGTCATGCAGGCTACACACAACAAATGTGTAGTTGTTTGAATCAGTTCAAGAATAGTGTATATATTTTACAAGATCCTTTTGTACATTTTCTAGATTCAAGAAAGGAAATCAGGAATTTCCTGATCTTCTCAAAGTTTAACAAAGCTATATTTGATTTCAAGATCTCAATTTTAACCACCAACAAGCAGAAGCAACAAAAGTCACCAATATATATGATTCTTGAGTGGTTGCATTGGTTGTTTCATTTTACCTAACCAGCAGTCAGAAAGCTGATTAGAGTAAGTAGGTAGGATTTCAGTTTGAAGAAATTCAGTTTTCAGCAGCAAGTATATGTTAGATCAGATTTCAGTTTGCAGAAAAGGCTACAATTTCAGTTCAAGATTTTCAGTCAAAAGATTATACAACAGAGCATATGCATGTGTGGGATTGGCCCAATGGATCAGGCTACTAGTCGAAGGTGTTCTTGACATTTCACAAGGAAACGCCATCCCCAAGTGAAACTATTGTTATGCCCCTATACCAATAGGTGTCATATATCATGATTGACTTGGTTTGTCTCTGAAATATGTACATACCTTTGCTTCTGCAAGTGTTTTCCATATTTGTAAAAAATCAAAATATTAAAAAATGTAAAGAGGGTATACCCTAAAAGAAAAATCAAAGGGTTAAAGAATAAAAGATGGTCAAAAAATGAAAAGAAAATGAACCCCAACAAAAGAAAGACCAGGAAAGTGTGAAAGTCTAAATGCCACTACTTTTTACTTTTGCATAATAAAAAATTATGTGCAGTTTGTTACTTATGCCACAATTCATGAATAGTCAAACAATTTAAGCTTGGCTAGTTCATATTTTCAATTTCATGTTTTAGAAGTAGAGAATAAAGATCTGACCAAACAGTATAATCTTGGCAAATAAGTAGATAGGTAGAGTGAATAAAAGGAGCTCAACGGTTTAATCTGAGCCCTTGTATGTAATAAGTGTAGACTTAGATAGGCATTACCATGTAAAAGAAAAAAAAAAGTTTGATAAGGGTTTTCCAGTCTAAGTGCACCTTAATAAAGAAGTGAAAATGCTAGGGTAAAGTAGGTAGGGTAAGTAGATGATGGTTACAGAATAATATGTGGTGAATGATGATTCTAAATGTATCAATCTTTTACTTTCATCATGAAGCAAATGGCATGTATCACATGCAAGGCACATCAAGCAAGTAAAGTCAAGTAATTAACTCCCCTATTCATTTTCCCTAAATTTTCACTAATTTCCCCTAAGTACGAATGTGTCTATTAAATTAGAGGGGCTCAGAGTATTTCTTTGACTACTGGAGGGACCGGACCCTCTGCCCAATAATTTATAAACCCTAAGTACTTAAAATCAATATTCACCCCTTCATAACATCATTCATTCCCTTCATAAAGTTTTTCCTAAGTAAAATCCCATTTTACTTAGGAAAACTAAAATATTCCCAAAAAAACCCTTTTTCCCCTTAGCCTAAGTTAAAAACACACTTCAATGCTTCATACTTGGCACTTTTCGTTTCAATGTCATATTAACTATTAACATATTAATATATAAATCCCTTGTAGACATTAACCCATTCCCGTATTATTTAACTATATAAAACCCTGAATTTCTATATACCCCGCCCCTTGGTTAGTTATAACCATAATACATCCTTAATCGGGATTAATTATTTAGTCAGTAACAGCCCTTAATCCCCTGTCGCATTAATAAGGGATTAATTAACCCTCGCGGTTAATTAACAACCTCCTCGTCCAATCCCGTCAACCCCGATATAGTTAATTAATTCTTAAATGTATCAGGCCTGCCTTCATTATATCCCCATCATCTCAGAGCCCCGATAGTCGTCCGATCAGGTCCTCAAGATCTGACGGCCATTATGCATATCGCGCGACCCTTTGTGACCGTGCGTTAGCATGCGATCACATAGTGGTTTTGTCAACAGTACCCGTGCCACACGTCGCCCATCCTATGGAATCGCTCTCTCAAGCTCGAATACCGCCCCCCCCTCCATTAGCGGTGTGATGAAAACCGCTTACCGCCTCCCGCTACTAACAAAATGTCAAATCATATTCCCACTGATGCCCTCTATCCAAATCCCGAACTTGCCAAAATTTTACTTTGCATAAAAAAACAAAGTTAATCATTTTCGTCATATTTTGCGAATGCATGCATGCAGCAACCTGAACGTTGAAAATCAACCAGCTCGTGCACTCAGCCATCAACCACCCTGAAAGTTGCTGCCCAACGCCGCTCTAGTCCATGGTGTGCTTCCAAGTCAACCTGTACACCATTACCAATCGCTCCATAACAGGTAATCAAAAGACCACAGCCTTAGATAAATAGTCTTAATACTAGTCATAAGACCTGTTTACTCCGAGATTGTTATCAAATCTATTTAAATAGAGATGGAAGGTAAAAGGACACTAAAAAGGAACAGTCAAAGTGTATCAGGGTTAAAGAGTATCAAATTGAAGACCAAATCAAGTAAATCAGCTAGGATGAAGATAAACAGCAAAGAAGACAGTTACAAAGCATAGCATACAAATTCATGTCAAAGTGAAGACAGATGAAAAAACAGAGCGGTAAAAGAAAAAAGTAAAAGTAAACATGAAGAAATTAGGGGTTAAACAAATATGAAAACACTTTCACCAACTACAATGAAGTTCATTCAAAGTAAAAGTGATAAACAGTTGAAAGGAATTCAAGGTTAAAAGATGAAATCAGAGCGAAAATGGTACATTTTTCAAAAATTTCTTGTTTAAGTCATAGGTTTGCAGAAACTATTGTGGCCAATCCAAGAAGTATTTTGGGAAACTGGAGGAGGTTTTTGTTCCTAACAGACTAATCTACAAAAACCTATCTCATGTTTTACACAGGTATTACCAAAAGGGAAATAAGTGCATGTCTTCACAACCTATTTTTCAGTTTGTGCAAAGTCTTGTTTTTGACATCTTTTTGCAGAGAATATTGTGAACAGTTGGAGCTGATTTTTGTGAAAATAAGAGAGATTTGTCTCAAAACATTCTTATCTACAAACATATCTTTCACGTTTTACATATCTATCACGGATTGAGATATACAAGCATATTATTGGACCCTAAGTTTGCAAAATTTCTGGGGCAGAATGCACAAAGGAAGGATGCAGTTAGTGACTGGGATGCCTCATCATCAACTAAGAGTTGCTATCAAATTAGAATTTCTCTTCTTTTTCACCATAAGTCCAAAGAAATAGTGCCAAATAGATTCATTAGTTTTGAATTTCCTTTATTTAAGTTCTATTATTGTAAAACAGTTTGAGATATTTGTAAACCAATCTTGATATTTTTTCAAGATATTTCAGTTTAGAATTAGTATAAATACTTCTTCAATTGAAGTGTTTTGGGGTGATTCTTAGAAATTTATGTAAGATTGATTACTTTGGAATAAAGTGGTAATGGACAAACTCTTGTATGGCTGGCTGGAGGAAGGATTAATACAAAGAACTTTTCACAAGATTCATGTGCAAAACACCGGACAAATAAGTATTTTATATCCCATGTGTTATTGTTTTCTTGTTTATTATATCAATTATGTTTCATATCTGAATATTAAAATGAAAAAGAACAATTTAGAAAGTGCTTAAGTGCAATCTGTCTTCAATCATTTTTGTTCTCAATGTTTTCTTCCAAACTAGCATAAACAGTGAATTCTTAATTTCTCTTGTTTCCTAGTTTACTCATTTTGATCATTTAGTAAAGAATTCTTAATTGCTCTTTATTGGTGATTAGTCAAGTTATCTTCTCTCAAGACATGTGGAAGTATCCTTAATTGCCTTTGTTCACTTTTAAGTCCATCCCATCTTTTCAAGTCTCTATTTGCTCCATGTTTAGTTATCTTGCCCTGTGAAGCCATCCTTTGTTGAAAAACCAAATCCAGTTGAGCCATTTTCTTTGACTCCATTAGCCCAATGGACTAAACTATTTAGTTCTACCCCTCTGCTACTGAATTTCACCACCAAATCCAATCAAATCTCAAAGCTTTCATAACTAGCCTAAAACCTTATAAAACAAAGCTAAACCTTAAAGAGAGAGCCCTCTCTAGGTGCATATTGGCTAGATTCTATGCCCAAAAGTTGGTTTGTGGTTACCTCGAACCCCTTTCCTCTTCTTACAACTTCTAGGAAAATCTGAGTGATAACAAACCTTGTTAATTTTCTAAGAATTTGGAGACAAACAGGTCAGCCAAAAAGGTCAAAAACCACCAAAAACCCACCTTTCTGCCTCATTTCTGGTTTGGGCATTGCGCGTTTACCAGTCTTGGTAGATTGGGTTTTGATAAGGAGAATGAGCTCCAAATTGAAAAATGAAGGCATATCTGGAAAGTAGACTTGAAGGGCTTTCTCTCCAAATTGATTTTCACCTATGGGAAATTGATGTTTTACTGATGTTATTGATAAGGATGATGTAATTATTATGTTTTTTACTGTTATCTAGGGTAAATACATTAGTTAAATGGCCTACATGGCTTGTAATGAATCAGTTTTCTTAAGTTAGGAACGAGTAACTTTGACTACCCTATACTCTAGCTATCAATTTAGCCTTTCTAGCAACTGCTCCTCCTCTCATGGATTCAACCCCTAAGGCTAGGATGAGTTGGTTTGAGGCCTATATTATCTATTTTCTTAGTCATTTTCAAGGTTGGACTCTCTTGGATGTTGTAATATCTTTCAAACTTTGGCATGGAACATATTGGATGAAGTTGCAGCTATTTTGATGGGATTCCTAGGGCATGGTATTTTGGTCTTGTTTCTTCTTCAGTTTCATATGTGTGAATTTTTTATTCCTTTCATGATCCATTTCATTCTAATTATGTTTGATTTTCAAGGTGTGATAAGAATAATTCATCTTTGTATGATTTGTTTTGGCAAAATCATCATAGATTGTTTCTTTTCTTCAGTTTAAAAAGAATTCATGACCCTCATGCTCTTTTTAGCATCTCACTAATCTAAACCATCTCATCACTATACTATGAAGTTTAAAGTACCTTTCCTACGTTATCCCATCAGATGTTTGCAATTATGATTCACTTTGCCCTGACCTAGTTCATTCTCTGACCTCATTCACTCATCCTTGTGACAACCCAACCAAAACAAATCAAACAACCCTCTGCACTTTTACATCTAACCTAAAACCCTAATCTATCCAACCCTTTTGGCTGTGATCCTTTGTAAAGAGCCCTCTCTGGCTTGGTAGGGCTAGCTACCAAGTCAAAAGGTTGGTCTGTGTGTTGGGTCCCCATAATACTAGTGATTACCCCATTACTATTGTAGTTGTACCCCTTATTAATATTGTTGTGCCCCTATTGTGCCCATATTATTACTATTTTGCCCCATAGAAGCCCACTATTGTTATTATTGTGCCCTTACATTATTATTGTTATGTAGGCTTTGATTATGTTATGACCCCTTAGACTCCTATATATAGAAAGGAGGTCTTTGCATTTGTATCATCGAAGAATTGTTCATTTATGTAATGTAAAGGAGGTTGCCCCCTCGAAGAGGCTGAATTCTAAGGCGTTGATCTATCTTTTCTATCTCTTCTTGAGCTGGTTTCTTAACAGACGGACATCCAAAGGCGCGTTTGTTATTTGCTGCCAGCCGATCGTTCTGCAAGGAGCAGGTAGTGTGTAGGGTGCGCAGACTGCACTGTCGTAGGGTTTTCAGAACCCTAGTTCCGAGAGCCCGCGGACCGCTCACACATCTCAATGTCTAAAAGAGTTTTTCTTTTCCTTTGTGTAAGATTTAAAATTAGTTTTAATTATTAATGGTGTTATTATTTTTTAGACTAAAATAAGTATCTTGAAAGTATTAAATTTAAATATATATTTGAGAAATAAAAACCTTATATATGAAAAAAATAAAATTTATTTATGATATTCATTTTAATAAATTTAAAATAAAATTTATTATATTTATAAGTTATTAAATTACATAATTTTAAAAAAAAGTAACAAATTAATTGGATAAAATAAAATCTCTAACTATTCCTTAGCTCATCATGAATGAATGTCTAATCCACCACCTTAATAGAGTCAAAACTCTTCCAAGACTCTATCATATAGTTGTAAATATACCAAAGTTTGCTCCATAATTTTTAATTATATTTATAATTATAACAAAATCTATTTATAATTATACACGGATAATTATATATCTGTCATTATATTTGTAATTACACGGAAATATGCGTTTACGCTATTTACAACTCGTTATTTCGTTGTGAAAAGCATCACTCAGAGTTTTAATTACAATGTAATATTAATATACAGATTCTTTCTGAAATATTAACATTCAACTCCGGTGGAGTCCCACCCAATACCAAATCCTGATCAAGAGTGGTTGAGTTTTAAAGTTGTGAAAATGTTACCTGAATGACAAATGGATAGTTCTACTGCCAGGTTGATGTAAATACATATCAATTTTAAAAGGTTGTGCACATGAAAATTTAATCTAAACCCTAATATTAAGATACCGTAATTATCACGGTGGTTGGTGGTTATGGATATAAGTGAAGTTTTATTTTTCATCCTTTATATGCTAATTATTTTCCATAAAATATTAATATTTATTTAATATAAAAATGATTATAGTTAACGCATAAAAAGATCCCGCCAAAATAAGATTATAGGTTTCAAAAAATAAAGCAATAACTCCAAAACAATTGAACTAGTGTACAATATGAAGAGTCATGCACACACATTTTAAATTTAGATTTATATTTGGTAGGATTAAACTCCAAGATTATTTATTAAATCACATTCAGCAGAAAAGTGAGAATCCTAGACATAAATAAACATTTACTCAATTTATTCACAAATCTAGTACCTCACACAAATAAACATTTACGCAATTTATTCACAAATCTAGTACCTGTATGGTGTTACCGCTGAGAATGCCAAGATTTATCAGGATTATTGCAGCGTGAAGGTACTGATTTACAACAGGCCATGTTTGATTCTCCTCAAGTCCTCTGATCAGTAATTGGGTTCAACAGCTTTAGTGGCGTAAATGATCCGTCACTGGTTCGCGTTGGATCCACAAGTGTGCCAATGAAGAGTAAACGTTTCATGAGGGGGAGGAATGCTAAATAATTTATAAAGTATATGTCAGGCCAGGAGTAACTCCAATTTTGGTAGAAAACTGATTCATTCTTATTCCATAGGTAACTCATTATTATATACAATAAGGAGTGATTGTTCAGTTCATTTCCCGATGACTGTTCACCTTCCCAATTAATTTTATTTACATAAAATACCCAATCATGAAGATTAGGTGTCAACATTCCCCTTTTAATCTGAAGGGCTGTTGGTGAGTCCAAGCATCATTCTGAATCGTTCAAGCTTTTCCCTTCCAAGTGCTTTGGTGAAGATGTCTGCAATTTGCTCATTTGTGGAACAATGATAGAGATGGATTGTTTTGGCCTCAACATGATGTCGAATCAGATGATATTTTGTATTGATATGCTTCGTTCTATCATGG
>APFE031196190.1:183254-211018 GCA_000404065.3 Pinus taeda | reverse complement strand
ATCCAACTAGATTGGATAAACGAAGCAAGGGAGGAATGGAAGAATGATGAAGAAGTGTGGGCACTTATTCGAAAGTTACAACAAGATTCCAGTACATCTGATACATTTAGTTTGAAAAATGATTCGTTATGGTACAAAGATCGCTTATACCTCTGTAAGAATTCCCAGCTAAAACAAAAGATTCTTATTGCACACTTCTTCCTTAGGAGGGCACTCAGGATTTTTAAAAACTTACCACAGGGTTAAGAAGGAATTTTTTTTGGAGGGCCTTAAATAAAATATTCAAAAGTTTGTGGCAGAATGTTTGGTTTACCAACAAAATAAAGTTGAAACAATTAAGACACCGGGTCTATTACAAATTTATCCATTCCAAGCCAACTTTGGGAGGAGGTTTCAATGGAATTTATCACAGGTTTACCCAAGTCTGAGAGAAACAGTGTCATCATGGTGGTAGTTGACAGACTTACCAAGTATGCACACTTTTGTGCATTATCACATCCATTTAAAGGTACAGTTTCTAGTGCATTTATGGAAACAATTCAAAAGCTACATGGAAACCCAAAGATTATTGTAAGTGATAGAGATCCTATTTTCACTCGAAATTTTTGGACAGAATTATTTTCTTGTTTTGGTACTCAGTTAGCTCATAGCTCATCTTATCATCCACAATTTGATGGGCAAACTGAGATAGTAAACAAATGTTTGGAAGGATATCTTCGTTGCTTTGTATCTGATAAACAGACACAATGGCTCAAATGGTTGCCTCTGGCTGAATGGTGGTATAGCACTTCCTTCCATACAAAACAAAAATGAACCTATTTATGGCACTTAATGGGTATCAACCACAATCCATCACATCATATTTAAGAGAAAATTCTAAGGTTCAAGCAGTGGAACATCACATCGAATGTCAACAACAAGTCCTCCAACTCTTAAAGTATAACCTCGTGTTGGCACATAATAGAATGAAACAATAGGCAGATCAACATCGCAGTGAAAGAAGTTTTGATGTAAGTGATTGGGTATTCTTAAGGCTACAACCATATAAGCACATGTCCTAAAGCAAGCTAAGAAGGATAATAAATTATCACCAAAGTATTATGGTCCGTACAAGGTGTTGCAAAATATTGGTAGTATGGCATACAAATTAGAGCTTCCTGCAGCTTCTCGATTGCACCCAGTTTTCCATGTTTCATGTTCAAATAAGGTTGTAGGCGATAAGCTACCAGTTCGAACAATATTGCCAGAACTTGACGAGGAAGGAAAAATTATATTGGAACCAGAAGCAGTGACAGAAACAATAACTTGACAGCTACGAAATCGATCAATTTCAAAGTATCTTATCAAGTGGAAGAACTTATCTACTGAAGATTCCGCATGGGAGGATGAGAATTTTATACAGAAGCATCCAGAACAACTCAAGCGTTGAGGACAACACTTTTTTTGAAGGAGAGGGGCATGTTGGGTCCCCATAATACTAGTGATTACCCCATTACTATTGTAGTTGTACCCCTTATTAATATTTTTGTGCCCCTATTGTGCCCATATTATTACTATTGTGCCCCATAGAAGCCCACTATTTTTATTATTGTGCCCTTAAATTATTATTGTTATGTAGGCTCTGATTATGTTATGACCCCTTAGACTCCTATATATAGAAAGAAGGTCTTTTCATTTGTATCATCGAAGAATTGTTCATTTATGTAATGTAAAGGAGGTTTCCCCCTCGAAGAGACTGGATTCTAAGGCGTTGATCTGTCTTTTCTATATTTTCTTGAGCTAGTTTCATAACACTGTGGTTACCTCAGAGGGACTCTTCCTTGGCCTTAGAGATCCATAGGAGTAATAACACAATGCATGAGAAGTTCTTGATAAACCTCCTGTAGTAACCTGCCAATCCCATGAATGATCTCACCTCATCCACATTCTTAGGAGCTTCTCACTCCATGATGGCCTTTATCTTTTCTAGATCTACTACTATGCCTTCCTTGGAAAAAACATGTCCCAAGTAATGCACCTTTTTCTGAAAGAAGTTTCACTTGCTAAGATTGGCATACAATTGATGCTCTCTTAGTAATTTCAATACTATTGTTAAATGATCGACATGCCCTTCTTCATTCTTGGAGTATATCAAAATTCGTCAATGAATACAACAAAAAACTTGTCCAAATAACGACGCAACACACTATTCATCAAGCACGTAAATGTAGTTGGGGCATTAGTCAAACAGAATGGAAATACAACAAACTCATAATGCCCATACGTAAAACTAAACGTAGTCTTGTAGATATCCTCTTCCTTGATGCATACCTGATGGTGTCGAGATCTCAAGTCGATTTTAGAGAAAATTGTTGCTCCATTCAACTGATCAAACAAATCATCAATCCTCGACAATGGGTATTTGTTCTTGATCGTTACCTTGTTCAGCTGCCTGTAATCAATACACAATTTGAGAGTACCATATTTCTTCTTTGCGAACAACGCTGGTGCACCCCAAGGCGATAAACTTGGCCTAATGTACCCCTTTTCAAGCATCTCCTTTAATTGCAATTTCAACTATACTCGCTCTAGAATGCTCATCCTGTAAGGTGCCTTTGATGCTGGTGTTGCCCCAAGCACCAACTTAATAGATAAATCCACTTCCCCGTGAGGAGATAGCTCTATAATCTCTGTTAGGAACACATCTTGATACTTTTGCAGTATAGGTTACCTCTGGAATATTTATGCATCCTCAAATTCTTTACCCTTGTCACTCGATATATGCACTGCAAACATCACACAACGTTTTCTACAACTATGGTTAGCCTGCATAGTGGTAACCATCCTCACTGATGTAGGCTTCTTCTTTCCCTACAAAAAATTATTTTGCCCCATATCATCCACGCACTTAATGGCCTTTTCGAAGCAATCCACTTTGATCTTGTGAAGGTACAACCAGTGCATACCCAAAAGCATACTATATGATCCCAATGGTCGTACATTCAAATGTGATACTGTAGTCATACCATTTAACTCAAATGCACAAGATGTTACCCAATGGTGAACTCTCTTCTTTGTACCTGTAGCCAAATTTACCAACCAAGGTTCTACATGCACTTCTTTTCGCAAACCACGCTTTTCCACCAGGTCGGGACTAATATAACTATAATTAGATCCAAGATCAATCAAAATAGAAACAACTTGATCACAAATATTATCATCCATCTCAATGATAGATTCCTAATGATCCTCCTACCTGATGTCCACAGCTGCATAAATCTGAGGAATGATATGACCAACATCACCAACTATATGTGCCTATTGAGCACTATAGATCTGGGATCTACCACCCTGATACTGCAAATAATCCCTCTTACGATGATCCTTGCCACATATCCAACACTACAATTGTGTTCTACCATTACCTCTAGTCTGTTGCTCTCCATGTCCCTTCTCAGTTGTATTGAACTTCTTAAAAGGGACTACATTTTCTTTCTCACTTACATCTTGAGGTCTTCCTCACCTTGGTGGCCATTTTCCTTTAACATTCTCATTTCCTTTCAAGTCACTCATATGCTCAACTTTGCTCTTCGACTGCTCATAAAAATGTTTCAGCCTTCGAATGGCCTCCTCCAACGATCTAGGCTCATCGAACTCAATCCGGTCTCTGAATACTACTGGAAATCCACTGATGAATCTCTAAGTTTTGCCTTCTCTTCCTTGAGTTGAGGCACATATCTCAATAGCTCCAAGAACTTTCTATTATACTCATCATCTATCATGGAACCCATCTACAACTCATATAACTCCTTATCTGTGTCATCATAGTACCTTTCTAACAAGTATTTCTTCTTCAAGAGCCTCTCAAACTTGTTCCAAGTCAAGTCATATTCCCAAATACCTTTAAAATTCTTCACATCTTCCCACCAAATGGCCTCTCTACCTTTGAGGCTGAAAGTAGCTATATTTACTTTCATGTTCTCTGAATTATCATGCAATCTGAAGAACTTCCTCATACCAGGAAACCATGTCTCTACATATTGTGATTTCTTCATCTCTCCATTGAATGTAGGTGTTTGTACCTTCTTAAACTCATCTGGGAAATACCCCTTGTCACTCCTCCTGTAAGGATGATGATGAGGACGATCATAATTCTTGTCAGAACCAGAACTAGAATAGTATCTGTGCATATCTCCCCTCCTATCTGAAGTATCCAAGGACCTTCCATCTCTAGCCGTTCCATCTCTATCTAATTTATGACCACCACGAGACCTACTACCATATGCCCCATTAGTTTTGTCCTCTTGCTCATAGATGAACTGAAGTGGTCCCTCTCGTTGCAATTCTAACAAACTCTGAAGTATCACTACATTCCTTTGCTTGTTTCTCTTGTGCCTATATGATTTTTTCATTGTCTGACTTACAAATCCTTATTTTTTCCTTTAAACTTCTCAATGTCTCTACCAATTCAAAAGAGTTCCCAACACCACGTTTCTCATTTGACTCATAGGGAGAGTCTTTGTAGTCTACCATCTTGCTAGTCATATTTGATATTCTTCTTGCAAGGTATATCATGCTAGCTAAACCAAATGACAATAAACCAATATACCTTAGTATAATTCGGGGAGGATACCTTGTCTGCAAGATCAACAAATCAACGTGATACATGTATAACACAATCATGACAACATATAGAAATATAACATATAAACATGTAACATATATCCATCATTCTAACTAGAGTTCAATCATCAATACATGACCACATCACCTACACATGTCATGACCTCATGCATGAAAACAAGAACTATATCACTGTGCCTTTGAGAACATGTAAGTACTGACATGCATAGTAATGCATAACCAATCATACACTCATGATTACACACTTCACAACAACAACATCCTCTTTCACATGGTTACATCACTACAACCATGATCGACACCATGCATATGAAACAAACATTCAAGAATGACTAACACACATGTAACCGACATGAATGAATGACCAACACAAAGCCCATCCAGTTTGAGGGGTAAACCATGCTCTGATACCACTCTGTAATCCCCTCCTCCAATATCTACCCAAGTAATCATCCAATTGGGGTAAACATGTGACAAGAAGTTACTATGATATGATTCGACTTCCTAGGTCACCTTAAGGAAGTGGAACCAACGAAACCACATCATACAAACCTTCCACATCAGCAACAAGACTCCTAGGAACCATCCCAACCTTTCAGGTAACCAACCCCTGGGTCTTACTAAGTTTTTAGACTATTTTGCTCGGTGTTGTACTAGCGTCCCCAGAATCCCTTTCAGGTAACCAACCCCTGGGTCCAAGGACTATTTTGCTCGGTGTTGTACTAGCGTCCCCAGAATTTGAGCTACTTTTTCTAGCGCAGAGCCCAAGTCACTGCCCATAATTTAATGACACTTTCAGAATCCATGATTTACATAATAATAAGTCTTACAAATCAAAACTAACTCCATGACTAAGCCTAAGCGTCCCCAACCGGGACTGACACTTTGTCAAACACTTGGTGTCAATGCAATCTACATGAAATGAATACAAGATAGACCATAAATGATTGATAACTCATATGAGACTTGACAAGAAGGATCACCACCCTCTTCCCTTAACTGTTTTGACATCAATTAGGTCTTGCATTCATTATCCTTTTAGTTACAAGTAAATACATGAAATAACCATGACAATAACGAGTCATATAACCATGTTTATAACCAGCATTAAACCATGATAATAACAAATATATAACAACCATTAAATCCACATATTAACAAGTAAAAAAGAAAGGTAACTTAGATTTTATTACACATAGCCAAATCCAACCAGGTTCGGGACTTCCATGTACCACCTGACAGTAGGCATGGCTGAACGAAATATTTCTTTTTTAGGCTTTAACCCTGTACATAAATTACTTGCATACGAATTCTAAAAATAGAAAATAAACAATGGTGAGAGCATAAAACATAAAACATATATACACAAATATTTTCTAATGGATCCCAAAACTGGGACTACCCGATTGATTTTTTCATTATATTCCTTTCAATGTTACAATACATATATATACATGCCGAAGAATTCATAAACCCCAATCCATTAACCATGGATTAGAACATAATCGTAGTTCCCTTGACTGGATCTACATGATACCATGGGTAGAAAACCATCATGCCTAAAACCATGTGCGAAACCCATGCAAAAAACCAAAGGTAGGTCTGCCCACCTAATATAATCATGGAAATAATATAACACACACCCAACATCTTTCATCCAATCACCCCCATGCCATATTCCAAGCATGAATGTGGGATCTCGTGGATAAACCAATCCAAAAACAACCAAGGGAATCCAGAGGTTAAACCACCTCCACCCTCACCAAACTATGATCTCACCAAAACCAACACTGAGATCACAAAACTGAATCGAGCTAGGAATGTCTTATGACTCCATCACTATCCTTGAGGAATTTTTTGTCTCCTTGTCTCTTAGGATTTATCGCAATCCACACTGGATCACTAGGCCCTAAACTAAGACACCACCTCAAGATTTACCATGTATCCCGCCAAAACCGATGAAGAGATTCCTAGGCCTTTGGGATTTTCTTGAGACTGCCTCCACCTCAAATTCTGAAACCATCCGGCAATTCCAAATCTTAAAACCAAGAAAAAAATCCTATCACACCATGGTTATATGGAAAAAGGCAAGGCTAGGCTAAAAACCACTATCATAACTCATAAAAACCATGCCACTGACATCAAGAGAACCATTCACCAACATGAAAAGCCATGCATATCAAAAATAGCTAGGAAATCACACATCCAATAATTCCTACTGAAGTTGCTTGATCCTACTCTTCCTTGCTTGATCCTTGCTTTCCTTCCTTTTATTTGCTTATTTTTTCCCTTCCTTGCTCCAAAGCTAGAGTGCTCCTAGAAAACTCTAAGTGTCCAAGAGTGAGTGAGTGAGAGAGAGAGAATAATGAGAGAGCTCCAAAACTAAACTAACAAAATTTTACAAACTGATCCTCGGAAGCCTTTTTATCAATGAGAGAATAATGATAAAGCTCCAACGATGAACTGAAAAAAGGTTACAAACTGATTGTTAGAAGCCTTTTTATCAATGAGGCCTATATTTTCTTCATTTTCCATTATTTTCCTTTAATTTCCTCCTCACATACAACCTGTGACCTTTCACCTTACTTTTCTCCTATTTTCCTTTATTTTTATAAATAAATGTGCCAAAAATTCATTTTTTCCTTTTTAATGTCTTTGCCAATTTCCTTTAGCAATAAACACATCCAGTGATTCCCACTAGGATATCTTTTCCCAACATTCAGCTTGGAATATGGATCCCTTAATCGTGGTCTTATTTTTCCTTTACTATCTTTTATTACATGGAACTTTCACCAGGGTTGTTACTTTCAATGACACTTATAAACCAACAAACACATGCTACCCATGGAGATTTATAATACAGCTCGATAAAACATTTATATCATATCATAATGTTGAAGACATAACCAACGTATCATGACCACCATATTTATTGGAGCTTTATAACACAACTCGATGTGATATTTACATAGATATGCATATATAGACATTAAAAAACACAGCATAAAAACATATATCAAGGCACATCAACTCAACCATTGAATAGAGAAGGATACATAGCCCGCATTTGATCATCCATATCCCATGTAGCTTCATCAGGCCACTTTAACTTACTCGATTCTGGAGCATGAGAATCTTTTGTTGCAAAATGCACTAAGGTTCTAGCTGAAATTCACCTTCTGGCTCCACCTGCAATACAAACTAGTTAATCACATGATCAACATATTTCACATACTCCTCAAGCAATGACACATGGAAAACATCATAGAATTTCATTGTAAGATGAGGTGCAAGTCGGTAGGCTATTGTTCCAATCCTCTCAAGGATCTTGAGAGTCCCACAATATCGAGGTGATGACTTGGCAGATGATTCAATCCTCAAGCATCTCTTCTTAGGTTTGATGTGAAATTACACATGTTCCCAAACCTAAAACTCCTTAAATACCCTGTGTTGACCCGCATAGCTCTTTTGCTTGTCCTATACTACCTTTAAATTCTTCTTGATAACCTGCATTTCATGTTCCATTTTTGTCAACATATCTGACCCAATTAATACCATGTTCACTAGATCACTTCAACTGATAGGGGTTTTACAACTCCACCGGTAAAGTTCCTTAAAGGGAATCATATTCAAATATTATTGATACCCATTATTGTACAAAAAATCCACCAGTGGAAGATAATCTTTCCACTTCCGTGGTTGATGCCTTGTTGAAAATGCAACAAGAAAGTCTTAATTTTGATTTTTTTTCCTTAATTAAATTTGAGAAAAATCAAATTTCCAAATCAACAAACAACTTGGAGGAGTTAACTAAGGTGACATAACACTTTTCACTCAGTTAAGAATAATCAATTCAAGTTAATGAGTTGAATTTTAGTGTACTTGAGTTGATTACTAAAAAATAGGAGTCTAGCTCAATTAATTCGAATTAGGGACATGAAGTTCAATTGTGTGCAGTAGTTTCCTAAATTTTAGGAGCCTAGGTTGAGTTAATTTCAGTTGTAGCAATTTAATCCAGTTAAATTGGGTTATGGTCAATTAATCTAGTTCTAACCGTTGGAGGAACTAGTGGAAGGTCAAGTTATGGAAGTGGAACTTCAAACACACTCAATGATCATCCAGATAACTAATCAATCAACCTAAATTAGCTCATTCATGTAGAGAATTATTGTTACCCAGCTAAGATGGATATTCCAAGGCATTATACTATCAATTGTACAATATTCCAATGTGTACAGATGGTGCATGCAGTCATAGGAAGACCCTAGAAGAATTGTGCAATCTAGATGAGGGAAATTCGTAATTAATAGGGGCATAATTCACAAAGGAACAACGCAAGGAATTAGGATCTTGGGAAGGCTTGAAACTAGCTATGTTTTGCGCCAAGATCAATCAGATAGACAAAGGGATACACTATACACTTGTAGGGTGTGCTCAAGCTTGAGAAAGCATTGTTTTTCTTCTCTATTCTCTGATTAATGCAATACAGATATTAAGGGGTTTTGAGCAGTTGCTTTCCCCTAGATAAATCTTTGTGTATGTGTGATGTTTCCTTTTGGCATGTCAATGGTTCTTGTTCTAGATGGTGAATTAACTTCCGCAGATCAGTAGAGTAGCTTCAAATGTTGTGATTTAGAAATTTTCATGACCAATATTGAATCTACACATTAATTTCTACATGGTATCAGAGTTGGAATCACTGTAGAGCAAAGATTTCATTGCAGGAGATTCAGCTTTGAAGACCAGTCTTGCAGGTTTTCTTCAGGACTGAGAAGATGTCTTTCAATGGACTCAGGCTCGAGTATGCCTTGGAAAGCACCTCAAACTTCGTTACATGGAAGGATTGGATGGAGGCAGTATTGAATGATAATGGGTTGTTAGAATACATCAAGAGAAATGTAGAAAAACCAAAAGCATCTGATTCCCAAAATCTTTCTCAGTGGAAGAAGGATGTGGCCAAAGCAAGGAGAATCATGTTGGAGGGAGTTCGAGATCATATTATCTCGACTCTCCATGGAAAACATACTTCGTTCATGATATAGAAAGAAATGACAGAAATGTTCGAGAACAATAGTGACGATAGGAAGCTGGAACTCAAGGACAAACTTCGAGGTATCAAGATGCGAAAGAATGACACAATTCCACAGTACCTGAGTAGGTTTACACAATGTTGTGATGAGGTTGGTGGGATCAGTGTCAATGTCCCTAAAGAAGACTTGGTAGCTCTAGCCCTTTTAGGCCTTCCCAAGAAATAACTTAGCTATCAAGATTCGGTAAATGGTAGAGAGAAATTACCAAGCTGGAAGTGGTTATAGTCTAATCAAGTGTAGGAAGAAATAAGGTAGAATACCAAATACGTGACCTCTTCCAAAGAATAGGAAGAGGAATTTTCATTAGTCATCAAGTGAAATAAGGCCAAGGGGAAGAAGTCCCAATGTGAGTCTCATTCTATCCAAGAGGGCAAGCAGAAAGACTTCTCCAAAATCAAGTGCTTTCATTGTCATGAATTCAGGAACTATGTAACGAAGTGTCCACACAAGAAAGAAAGCAAGAAGACCACAGGAGGAGTAGCGGGTGAAGCCTTGGCTTCCTAGTTCAAGATTGAATTCACTTTCATCACATGCATGGAAAGAACAGCGATGGGGAGCATGTGGTATTTTGACAGTGGTGCCTCATTCCACATGACGGGGAATAGAGATTTTTTCATTGACTTGGAGGAGAAAGATCTCCAGATGAACATTGAGTTTGGAGACAAAGGAAGGTACAATGTGATTGAGATTGGTATTATCACCTTTTAGAGGGAGTCTGGCTCCCCTCTCAGACACAAATATGTGGTTTTTGTACTGGGTCTGAAGAATAATCTAGTTTTCATAGCTATGTTGGAAGATCGTGGTTACGATGTGATCTTCAACAAAGGAAAGGCATTCCTAAGACACTTAGCCATAGGACAGGTGAAGAATATTGGGGTTTGAGTCAAGAACATATATGCACTTGAGGTATAAGATGCATGCAAAGCCTTGAGGAGTAATGCAGAGGCTAGATATTTGGTGGTTAAGTGGGAGCATGTTATACCTCTCAACATGAAGCCTCAAAAGAAGCCTCAGGAAGTTGTGGAGCAACCACAAATGGAGAAGAAAACAAGAAGTAGAGTGGATACATCCACTCAAGAAGAGACCTCCATCAGGGGGAGAGTTTGATTCAAGTGGGTAGAGGGAGAACATGTAGTTATACCTCCAGGAGTGGGGTGGAGCGATGTAGATCCTTAATCCAAGAGTTGCTGAAATTTGGGTGAGGTACATTGAGGCATTTTCTTCATGGATCATTAACTTGCTATGATGGTCCACAATATTTAGTAGCAAGAGAATTAGTTTCATTCAAATACTGAGGAGTGTAGTGGAGTGTTGACAACAGAGTAGGAGACTCAATAACAGAGTCAGCAACAATATAATTTTCCTAGTAAACAGTTGCAGACACAGTTGATTCAATTTTTTTTGGGTTGATTTTTAGTTGCAAATGTTGCAGTTGCAATAGACACATTGAGAGGTGTTGCATGCATCATTCCACAGGTTTAGGATAGGCGTGGTTGATAATCCATTTCTTGTTGAGAGGGAGTGTTGAAAATGCAACAAGAAAGTCTCAATTTTGATTTTTTCCTTACTTAAAATTGAGAAAAATTGAATTTCCGCATCGGCGGAAAACTTAGAGGAGTTAACTAAGGTGACATAACACTTGTCACTTAATTAAGAACGGTCAATTCAAGTCAATGAGTTAAATTTCAATGTACTTGAGTTGATTCCTAAAAAAACAAGATTTTAGCTTAGTTAATTAGACTTATGGACATGAATTTTAGTTGTGTGTATTGGGTTCCTAAATTTTTGAAGCGTACGTTGAGTTAATTTCAGTTATATGAATTTAATTAAGTTAAATTGAGTTATGGTCAGTTAAAATAGTTCTAAATATTGGAGGAACTAGTGGAAGGTCAAGTTGTGGAAGTGGAACTTCAACCACACTCAGTGATCATCCATATAACTAATTAATCAACCTAAATTAGCTCATGCATGCAGAGAATTGAACTTACCCAGTTGAGATGGAGATTCCAAGGAAGTGTACTGTCAGTTGTAGCATATTCCAATACATAAGAATGGTGCATGCAGTCATAGGAAGACCCTAGAATAATTGTGCAATCCAAATGAGGGAATTTCCTAATTAATATGGGCCTAATGCCTAGAGGAACAACACAAGGAATTAGGAGCTTGGGAAGGCTTGAAATTGGCTAAGTTTTGGGCTAAGATCAGTTAATCAGACAAAGGGATAGACTATACACTTTCAGCATGTGCTCAGGCTTGTGAAATCATTATATTTATTATCTATTCTATGATTAATGCAATACAAATAGTAAAGGGTTTTGAGCAGTTGATTTCCCCTAGATAAATCTCTGTGTATGTGTGATGCTTCCTTTTGAATGTCAATGATTCTTGTTCTAGATTTTGAATTAACTTCTGTAGATCAATAGAGTAGCTTCAAGTCTTGTGATTTAGCAAATTTCATGAGAAGTATTGAATTTACACATTAATTTCTACGTGCATAACATACATTCTCAACATGTCCTCAAGAATCTTGTTGACCCTCTCTGTCTTTCCATTTGTCTGCTAATGATAAGTTGTATTGAAGGCCAACTCTTTCCCCAAATCTGCAAATAACTCTTTCCAAAACCTGGAAGTGAAAATGTCATCTCTATCTGACACAATATTTCTAGGAATACTATGTAACCTCACTATCTCCCTGATGAAGACCTATTCTACCTCACTAGTTGAATTCGCAGACTTCATTGAAATGAAGTGTGCTACCTTTGTCAACATGTCTACCACAACCATAATGTAATCATTTTGTATAGATGTCCTTGACAAACCTATAATGAAACCCATGGAAATGACCTCCCATTTCCACTCTGGAATTGGAATCGGTTGTAGTAAACCACATGCATGCTTACACTTTGATTTCACATGTTGACAATCTAAATACCTCGCAACAAACTTAGCCACCTTTTTCTTCAAGTTTGGCCAATGGTAGAACTTCTTAACTATTTTTAATGTCTTTTGATAACCCGGGTGACCTGAATATGACTTGGCATGAAATTCCTTCAAGATAAGCTTATTGAGCTCACTGTTGTCTGACACATAGATCCTATCCCTAAATCTAACCACACCATCTACCATGAGATGATAGTCCACATCTTGTTCACATGTACCTTGTTGTTGTAACTTGTGCTTAAAATATTGGTGCATGTCATCCTTTTGTCCTACCTACAAGATCTGATCCTGTAAATTTGTCCCATATGAACTCATAGCTATTATATGATTTACTCGTACTATTCTACTAAGAGCATCTACAACCCTGTTCTATTTTCCCTTGATGTACCTAATCTTGAAGTCAAACTCACTAATCGTAGCTAACCACCTAGCTTGTCTAACATTCATGTTAGGTTGGTAAAATAAGTACCTCAACCCACTATCATCACTTATAGAGATAAACCTTTTGCCAAGAAGATAGTGTTTCTTCATCTTCAATGCATAAATGATTGCCACCAACTCAATATCATGTGTCACATAACTCTACTCATGCACATTCAATTTTCTTGACTCATAGCACACTACCTATCCTTCCTACATCAAAAACCCACCAAGTCCTCTCTTACAAGCATATGTATACACCATAAACTCTTTATATGGATCTATGATATTTAGAACTGGAGCATTTGTAAGCAATTGCTTCAACTGCTCAAAACAAGTAGCACATTCCTTTGTCCATTCAAATTTCTTTACTTTTCTTTGTAATGATGTAATTGTTGACATTATGATACATGTGTTGTACTTGATGGCAGCCCACTTGTAGCAGAAAAACTCACTTGTATATGGTAACTAGATGAATCTCTAGGAGAGATATTAGATGTGACAGAATGCATGGAAGTTGTGTTTATAGATGTGACAAAATGCAGGGCAATGCAAAGGAATCATTTCAAAAGTAATATGGCAAATCACATTATAACAAGTCTATTTAAAAGGAACAAAGTAATGGTACAAAAGAATAGGATGATGGAACAAAGGACTATAGATCAGAATCAAGAAATTGAAGAAAGAGAATGGCTTAAGAGGTATACACTGGTTCACCTTGTCTAAGTAGCATATACATGCGGTCTCATGGAATCGAAGAAGCGTATACGTATGCACACACTTTCACAAAAGGAAAAGTGTGTATGGGATGGAAAATCAAGGTTTTGGTCCAAGGTATTGGTCCGAGGTATTTGGTCCAAGGTATTGGTCTAAGGTATTTGGTACAAGGTATTGGTCCAAGGTATTTGGTACAAGGTATTGGTCCAAGGTATTTGGTTTGAGGTATTGGTTCGAGGTATTGGTCCTAAGTGGTTTTGGTCCAAGGTATTGAGAAAGGCCTAAAAATATATAAGGAGGAGAAGATAAAAGGGATAAGAGCACAAGAAATGAATATCTTATGACGTGTTAGATCAAAATAAAATATGCATGTTATGGGTTTCTGATGCTCTGCTTGATCTAGACTAAATATGCACCTGAGCGTTTGATGATGGATGAGATCTAATGATGGATTAGGATCATAATGACTGTTGGTACCATTTCATTGCCATCTTTTTCTTCTAGAAACACCGTCATTTGTCTATCTTTTTCTCCCATAGACCCCTCATATCCACCGAAATTGATTAATCAATAGCATTATAGTTGTTAGTTTACATTAAAGATAATCTGTGAATTTTTATGTTAAAAATTAGGAATTTTCAACAAAAATATTACAGGATGTCATGACTTCCTGTAAATGGTTTATGATGTGACACGTGGCATGACAGGCAAGTCAAAGTAATGGATAGGAACGTGATCTAGAATGTGCATGCATGGTGAAAAATCGATTCAATAGCAAATCAAAAGCTCCTGGATATGTGGTCAATGATGGTCAAACCCAACCTTTTTGGTCACAAAGGCAATAAAAAGCCATGGTTTCCCAAACTGATTTCGTTTTGCTTTTGGAAATCAATTTAGATTAGAAAGGACAAAAATCACTCTTTTGTAAAAGCAGAAACATCTACTTAATATATGTACATTTGATTTAGATAGGAGACAAGCAGATAAAGACTGCGTATTGTATTGTTTTCAAAAACGATTATTATCTCCGTGTATTGTTTCCAGAGCTCGGCTCTTGCATGTGATTTCAATCTTCAGAACTTAATTACAGTCACCATTTTACTCCAACAATGTTTATGCGTTAACATTCTCGTTGCTTGAGGTTTCTTCAGTGTGCCATTGAAGCGTAGACAGGCCTTACGTGCATTGGTATACTGTTAATTTCATTTCCATAGTGTTTTGAATTTGAATAGTGTGCATTGTGTTTAATATTATTTCCATGTCTGTGATTTTATCGATTTGATTAGAAATTCTTGCAAATGGTATTCATGGTGATAGCTTGAAGATTTGATTGTTAGATCATTGAACCATATCTTGTAAAAGATTTGATCGATCGTTATATTTTAAAGCATCTCCATAGACTCTGTTTTCATGCATTTAAAATTCAGTGTGCTTTTGATTTTTCATGAATGCTTAAGTGTTAGCTAGAAAGAGCTTTTGCGCATAACATCCTTGTAAGAGGGTTGAAAACTCAGTCTAGCAATACGCTGTATCTTTAGGACAGTTAGATAAATTAGGTGATCTGAGTGTTAAGGTGAGAGGAAACATATTTTAACCTCCTGTAAAGGAGTGTTGTATCCAGTCACAGTAGACACTTAGTTAGGAATCCTTTTATGTCTATAGAATTTAGACACGTGCCTCTAAGTTTACCTACCTTGGTTGATAATAAATCTAGTCTAATCTAGCACCCTAGATTGGCCACTACATTTTGGCGCCATTGCCGGGGAGGCGCAGTTAGAGGATTTCGAAAACAAATCAAAATATGAAAAATATTTAAATACACAAAAACAAACAAAAACACAACATAGATTTGATTTTAATTGTCATTTTAGAAGTCATGTTTGCTTATGCCTAGATCTAGAGATAATAAAGGTAGATTCGTAAAACCCCCCATCCAAAAACTAACCTACCACTAGGAGCAGACCCTTTGGGAAAAACTGAACACACAACACCAGCTGAGGAAACCACCATACAAAAATTAGAGGATAAACACAAATCAGGCCAAAGACTTACACTTATTGAGAGACAAATCCTATTGGCACACGAATCACAGAAGAAGCATTTCCCTAAATCTTCTACAAAGAGAGAAAGTAGAAAAATAACTCAACAGTCTCTAGAACAACTCTTTGGAACGAGTGACACTGAACAAGCAATTAAATCACCAGAGGAATCTATAAAAATGGCTGAGGAAGGAGGAGGATCAGCAAGAAGACCCACTCCTGAACAACAACAAGATCAAATAGAGGAAGAGTCAACCTTTAAATTTCCTATTCACGAACCAGAAGACAATCATGATGAGGAAATAAAAATGAAAAACATACCTCCTTCTGTGTTACCAAACTTTTATGGCATGGCTTCAGAAGACTCAGATTCATTCTTGTTTGATTTTGACATTGTATGTCGAACATATGGTTACACAGATGATGCCCATAGGCTTAGACTCTTCCCAGCAACATTAAAGGCATCAGCACTAAGATGGTTCATGGGACTTGGTGAGCATGCAATAACTGATTGGGATGGCATGAGAAGAATATTCCTAAAGAAATACCAACCTTATTGTAGATCGAAGGATTCTAAAGATGATATCTTTAGGATGAATCAACAAGAGGATGAAAATCTAGAAGAGTAATTGGAACGATTTGCTTACAATTTACAAAAATCAAAACATGATCCATGACTCTTGATCTCATTCGAACAATATTTTTGAAGGGCATTTGAGAGGAATACTTATATGATCCTAATTTGATGGGTAAAGGTGATATTTCCACCTTACCTTTCGAAGAAATTGCTGATTTATGTGAAACGTATTCTAGGAGCAAAGCCAAAATTGGAAAGAGAACCATATCATCCAAAGCCACAAAATCTGCTTCAGCAAGTGTCACACGATCTAAAATAGGAATTTTTTTAGAGGAATTCAAAACAGATCCGTTGAGTACCTTAGGAACTCAAATTGACACTCTTAAAGCTAAGAAAAGACAAGAAGAGGAAGATCAAATGATGGCTATCTTTTGTCCAAAATGCCGGAATAAACATGCCTTAAAAGATTGCCCATTAGAAAACATTCAAGTTTGTGCCTTTTGTACTGAAAATCATGATATATTTCATTGCTCTAAATTCAAGGTTTTGCAGAATTGTAATGTGGCAGCTAATACAGATATGGAGAATGTGTATTTCATAGGCGCAAAGAGACCATGGCAGCCAAGATCTCCACCTCAAGGTATGTTCCCAAACCAGAATTTGCAATTTCCTGCACATGATCAGATGTATGCTCAAAATTCATGGAATGTACCCATGCCATGGCAGCACCAAAATTACCCACAACAACAATGGAGACCATCTCAGCAATACTCTCAACAATATCAACCATATCCTCAACCATACCAACCATATTCGCAACCATATCAACAATATCATCAGCCATATTCACCCTATCCTCAACCATATCAGCAATATCCTCAGCAGCAAGTTGTTTACCCACATCAACCCCAACCCACTCAACAAGCATTTCCTGCTCCTCCACCAATAAATCCACCACAATTACAACTTCCATCTAACCCACAACCTCCTAGAGCTACTCAAATCCTTGCTCAAACTGTACCAAATCCAAATAACAGAGCAGAGAGACCAGCTTACAATGTAGATGAGGGACCCTCATATCCCACATTACCCTTGCAAAATATCAATTTGAGGTCTGGTAAGGTACTTCACAAAGAATCTCCAGCAGCTGATAAACAAGAAGAAAATGAAGAAAATGAAAATGAAACTCCAATTCAAAGGAAATAAAATGATGACATCAAAAATAAACAAATGCAACCGTTGCATCCACCACCTTTTCCAGACAGATTGGTCCAAACAAAACTTGCCATGTCTATACCACAATTTGATGTTTTAGATGAGCTAAAGAATGTCTATATAAAAATTCCGCTACTACAAGCCATAAAAGACATTCTCATATATACTAAATCCATCAAATAACTGTGCCTTAAAAAACCTACTAGGAAAAGAGTTGATCCACAAACCATTCATGTTATTGGACATTTAGCTGGCCTTATGACAAACACCATTTCAATGGAAAAGTATGTTGATCCTGGTATTCCTAGAGTCACTACAATCATTAACAACATACATATTCCAAACGCCTTAATTGACCTTGGGGCTGCAATAAATGTGATGACTCTTGAAACCATGAAAACACTCCAGCTCACAAATTTGCAGCACACAACAATTGTTCTAGAACTCACTGATAGGTCTAAAGTGATTCCTGAAGGGATTTTGGAGGACATAATTGTTTCACCTGGACTCTTGGGAGTATCCATTGGACTTTTTAGTTCTTCAGCCAAAATCCAATTTAGAAGGACACCCTATCATCCTTGGTAGACCATGGTTAGCAACTGATGATGCATTCATAGGATGTAGATTGGGTAATATGATCATTTCACGAGGAACTGAAAGAAAACAACTCACTCTTTACCCATCAGCACAATCACTAGCAGTAGCACACAATTTATGGCTTGATGATAAATACAATGATAAGGAAGAAGTTCAATCTGTTTTTAGCATCAACCAAATCTATGGTTTTCAAGAACATAATAATGATGATTTGGTAGAATTGTTCCTTTCTCAACCTGATGTTTCCGAAGGATTGAGAAATGACCAATACCATGCTGCAGATAACTTCTAGCACAAAACTTTCAGGAAACATGCACCATTCATTCTTTGCAAACAACATTTCACAACATTTTTCCTATCCAATCTATCACAAACACACAGAGCAAGGCCATAGAGATTAGTCCAGGAAAAACTTTGAATATTGGCACTCACCTAGACTCATCTCAGGAAGAGAAATTGATTCACTTATTGAGAAAATACCACAAAGCATTTGCTTGGGACTACACCGATATGCACAGAATTAACCCTGAAACATGCACTCACCATATTTATACAGATAGTAATATCAAACCAGTGAGGCAACCGCAGAGACGAATGAATCCCATGCTTCAGGATATTATTAGAGAGGAATTACAAAAACTGTTGAAAGTCAATTTTATCTATCCTATCTCTAACAGTCAGTGGGTATCCCAATTGGTAGTAGTGCCCAAGAAAAATGGTAAGTGGAGGATTTGTGTTGATTACAGACAATTGAACAAAGGAACCTTCAAAGATTATTTCCCACTACCATTTATTGACCAAGTGCTAGATACATTAGCTGGGAAATCATCATTCTCTTTTCTTGATGGTTTCAGTGGCTACAACCAGATCAGGATAGCCTTAGAGGACAGGGACAAAATCACTTTTACTTGTCCGTGGGGCACTTATGCTTATAATGTTTTTCCATTTGGACTTTGCAATGCTCCAGCTACATTTCAGAGAGCTGTATTAGCTACTTTTGTTGGTTTAGTTCATGATTGTGTTGAAGTTTACATGGATGATTTTTCAGTGTATGGTGATTCATTTGAGCATGCATTAGCGAATCTTGAAAAAGTTTTGAGGAGATGTATTGAAGCTAATCTGTCCCTGAGCAACGAAAAGTGTTTTATGATGTTAAATGAAGGGATAGTATTAGGACACTATATTTCTTCTCAAGGCATTAAAGTCGATCCATCAAAAATCCAGATCATTGTCAATTTGCCAATTCTGAAGACTCAAAAAGAGGTAAGAATTTTTCTTGGGTATGCAAGCTATTACAGAAGGTTTATTGAGCATTTTAGTAGAATAGCTTTACCTTTTTTTAAGCTTCTAGCCAGAGATGCACCTTTCAACTGGAATGATAATTGTCAGCAAGCATTTGAAACACTCAAAGAAAAGTTGTCAACCACACCAGTCTTAAAAGGACCTAACTGGAACCTACCATTTCACATCTTTACAGATGCATCTGATACTGCAGTAGGTGCCTCATTAGGCCAAAAAGAGGAGTCTTGTCATTATGCCATCTATTTCATTAGTAAAAATCTAACACCTGCAGAATTAAACTACACAGTCACTGAAAAAGAGATGCTTGCAACCATACATGTTGTGAATAAATTCCAACATTATATAACTGGTTATGAGTTTTTTGTACATACTGACCATTCTACCATTAAGTATTTAATGAATAAACTAGTAACTAATGGCAGAGTTACCAGATGGCTGTTATTATTACAGGAATTTAACATCACAATGTTAGATAGACCAGGTAAGGAGAATCAGGTGGCAGATTTTCTTTCTAGACTGCAAAATAAAGGTGAGGTTGTTCCGGTTGACGATTCTTTTCCAGATGAAAATTTATTTGCAATTTCAATAGTGAATCCTTGGTATGCTGACTTGGCCAATTATTTGTCCACGAGAAGAACACCTCCATATTTTACTCCAAAGGAAAAGAAGAGGCTAATCAAACAAAGTGTTCGGTACTCATGGGTTAATGGAGATTTATTTTACACTGGTTATGATATGATTATTAGACGATGTGTAAGAAATGATGAAATAATTGATATTTTAAAATATTGCCATGATGAACCGTGTGGTGGGCATTTTGCAGCTAAAAGAACAACATTCAAGATTCTTAATCTTGGATACTACTGGCCATCTATTTTTAAGGATTCCAAGAAGTATGTGAAGAGTTGTGATAGTTGTCAAAGAATGGGTAGGCCAACAACTACAGATAAAATGCCACTTCAGCCTCAAGTACACTTAGAGCCATTTGAAAAATGGGCTCTAGATTTCATAGGACCCATCAATCCAACTTCCAAAGGTAAAAGTACATCCTAGTATGTACTGATTACGTGACAAAATGGGCTGAAGCCAAAGCACTAGTCCGGGCAACTGAACAAACAGTGGTAAACTTCCTTTTTGAAGAAATTTTTGTAAGGTATGGAGTACCAAACGAGATAGTGATAGATAAAGGTACTCAGTTTACTTCAAATCTAGTTAAAGACATCACAGAAAAATATCAAATTAAGCACAGAAGAAGTACACCTTACCATCCACAGGCCAATGGCCAAGTGGAATCCACAAATAAAACTCTGGAAGGAATTATCACTAAGACCGTAGCAATGAACAGAAAGAATTGGGAAGAGAAGCTCAAAGATGCACTCTGGGCTTATAGAATCACGTGGAAGAACACTACAGGATTTACACCATATCAGTTGGTGTATGGCAAAGAGGTAATGCTTCCTATTGAATTTCAAATACATACTTATAAGATGGCTGCAAATTTAGGAATTGATCTTAATGAAGCATAACAAGAAAGAATTCAACAATTGAACCAGTTGGATGAAATGAGGCAACAAGCAGAGGAGACAACACTCCTAATGCAGAAACAAAGGAAGCAGTGGTATGATGCACATATCAAAAAGAAATAGTTCAAAGAAGGAGACTGGGCTTTACTCTTCGATTCTAAATTCAAATATCATAAAGCCAAATTTACCACACATTGGATGGGCCCATATGAAATAGTTCAAGTTTATGAGAATGGGTCAGTCAAGCTTATTACCATTGATGGAGAAGGTCACCCCTTTCTTGTCAATGGCCATAGGTTGAAACTCTATCATAGACGCATGACCAAGGAGGATTTTCTTCAAACTATATCTCAGCAAAGGGAGGTTGAGATATTGCAGTCTTCAGCTATGATATCTCTACCTTAGTTCATTTCATTTCCATTTATATATTATAATATATATATAGATAATTTATAAATATAATATAAATAATAATTATAAGGAATGTGAAACCAAGACTCTGGCACACTCTAAACCAGAATTCTTACTGAAAACCAATTCTTTGGCTGGTAAGAATTCCTTGTTCTTTTTGTTTACTGTTTGGTTCATCGATTCAATAATGACTTGAGGACAAGTCAAAGCTTTACTAGGGGAGAAGCATCAACATTTTTGTTTTCCTTATCTCATCTCCTCATTGTAAATTCTCAAAGAGTTTGTTTCAGCACTTCAGTATTTCAATAAAGAAGTTTTTTTTGTCTTTTTTCTAATCAAAGTAGGGACCTGTTTAAGCAATATGCAGTGGGACCTGTTCAGAAGACTATGTTACCAGCACCAACATTAGAGGGACCTGTTCAACAAATATTAAAGGGACCTGTTAAAGACTGCTATCTCAAGCTACTTCAGCAAAGCTTCAACAAATTTTCAACAGAGTTCAAAGGTTGATTATCACCGAGGCTCCATCAACACCAAAGATCAAGGAAGCTGCACACCCATAGTTCTTTTCCAGATTTCAAAGAAGCTGCACAAACGTTTTCCAGATCTCAGAGGGACCTGTTGTATCCAAATTCATCTCAGAAGGGACCTGTTATGGACAGTGAAGATTAGTCATATCTGGACAATAAAGATCATTCCTACCTATGCATGCCAACTCAACTCTTTATCAACCAATAAAGTGTAATGTATTGTTGTAATTTTTATTTTTAACATTTAAATTCTTGGATTATTTTAGTGTTAAATGCGATGACTATGATTGCTTATGATCAATTTCAAAAACACCCCTATACCCATCACCCTTGTCACATTCGTAATTCCTATCATTTCCCAACACACTCTAGCCTATCCCCATACTCCTACGATTTTTAAATCTTCTAATACACCACCCTCTAAGCCTTGTTATTAACTCCTCATTCTTGAATCGGCCATCAAACCTTACTATCGGTCCAACATTTTCCTAATCGGCCAAGTACCAATGAGCAAGGGACAGGTGGTGAACCATTGGAGAGCCAAGTGTTAAACGATTTCATTCATTGTTTTTGAATCGGCCAAGTTATAACATGATCGTTCGACCCAAGTCGACTCATGCAAACAACTATCCGTTATCATACTCCAGTACTCCATATATGCTTACAGCTTTCTCATGATGGTACTTATACAACCCAGTACAGCTACTCCTCTGTCTTTGTAATATGAATATGCTATGTTATTATCATTATAGTAAATTGGGTCGGTTGTTAAAGTTTCATTTCATTCTCAGCTTGTAAAAAGGGTGTTCCATACTAGTAATTCAAACTGTGATTTCAAAAAAAAAGGGCCAAGAACAGCAAGTGCTACCAAGGGAGAGCATAGTAATTGGGCTCACGAATTTCCACCTTCGCCATCATCCAAGGACATTCATCCAGTCGCTAACTAAGACATTGAAGACACTGACCCCGAGAACATAGGGCACTACCAGGTCGGTTGAGTGGAGCGAAAAACAGAGGTAACAAATCAAGAGACCCTTGTTGAATTATTAAGCATAAACGAAGAGGGTTAGAACAGGAGTTTCTTTGTCAAAATGACTAATAGAGTAGAGCCTAATACATTTGATAGCTCCCAATATCATGATGACTGTATTAAAATTTTAAGGGAAAATAAATGGTTACCCTTCTTGGAGAAGTTTAATGGGAACAATGAAGAAGTAACTAAGCAGTTTGCCTTTACATTTAATGGAGAGAAAGCATTGATAGGCAACTTCTCTTTTAGGATTTCAGAAGACACCATAGCACAATCCTTGGGGATCAGCCCAGAAGGAGAAAAATATTTATAAAAAAAACAATTCAAGGAAAAATCATGGACCCAATTCATGTCTAGGTCGAGGGTTTCATCTGTTAACTGGAAAAAGGGTGTCCATAGGAGCTGACTGATGCACCCATGGGATGAAATGGTGTATATTGTTTAGAAATTTTTTACGTGTGAGGGTCGTTACAGCATAGTCTACTTATATCACATCAAACTCCTGTTGCACCGAAAAGGGCAATGCACCATTAGTCTACCCTACTTCCTCTTACAGAGTTTGACTAAGATGTCAAAAACCATTCAAAAGCAAAAGGGTAATGAGGATAAAATCTTGTATCATTTTGGGTTAATTAAAATTCTAATTGAGTTTGAAGTGCAGAGGAGGGGAAAAACATGGAAGGAATTTTTGGTTGCTAATCAAATCAAAGATGGAGTGGATGAACAAGAACAGCAAGAGCACTCAAGATTTATGCTTGACATTGATGAAGAAATCCCTGTGCGCAAGTCAAGCAATTTCCCTCCACCCAGTAGTAGTGTAACGACGAGAAAGATGACGCAAGAAGCTGCCAAGAAAATTGAACAAGACAAGATTTTCACTACATATACAAGAAGATCCAGGAGAATACAAAAGACCCAGACACAAGAAGATCAACCAGATTCAAATGCACATGCACCGATGGACATCGAGAGCAGTGCTCATTCACAGCCTGGACCGGAAGCCAAAATGCAAGTTGAGAGCAACAACAGGCAACGAAAAGAGTCACCACCTGCAAACGAAACAAAGGAGGTTAGAAAAACAAATTGAAAATTTAAAAGAAGAATTGATGGAGGCCAACATGCTGGAGAAGGTCATCAAGAGGGAGAATGAAATGTTGAGAGCTCAAAGTAAGAAACTCAGTAGAAAAATGAGAAGCTAAAGGAGAAAATCAAAGAACTCAAGGTCGACCAAACCGACATTTGCAAGTGGGCAACCAAATGGTATACTCAAAAGAAATCTCTCAAGGAGAAATACAAGAATTTGAAACATGAGCTCCACATTCAGAAGGATGCCCAAGCTCAAAAGAACATAGATGCATTGTTACAAGCAGCAGAGGCACAGGCAGGAACATAGTATAAAGGAAGCACATCAGGATTAGCATGAGGACATGCTAAATCATTGAGCTTGGGGGAGATGTTGGTACCATTTCATTGCCATCCTTTTCTTCTAGAAACACCATCATTTGTCTATCTTTTTCTCCCGTAGACCCCTCATATCCACCGAAATTGATTAATCAATAGCATTATAGTTGTTAGTTTACATTAAAGTTAATTTGTGAATTTTTATGTTAAAAATTACGAATTTTAAACAAAAAGATTACAAGATGTCATTACTTCTTGTAAATGGTTTATGATGTGACACGTGGCATGACAGGAAAGTCAAAGCAATAGATAGGAACATGATCTGGAATGTACATGCATGGTGAAAAATCGATTCAAAAGCAAATCAAAAGCTCCTGGATATGCGTTCAACGCTAGTCAAACCCAGCCTTTTTCGTCACAAAGGCAGGAAAAAGCCATGGTTTCCCAAACTGATTTCATTTTGCTTTTGGAAATCGGTTTATATTAGAAAGGACAAAAATCACTTTTTTGTAAAAGCACAAACATCTTCTTAATGTATGTACATTCGATTTAGATAGGAGACAAGCAGATAAAGATTGTGTATTTTATTGTTTCAAGGACGATTATTATCTCTGTGTATTGTTCCAGAACGTTGCTCTTGTATGTGATTTCAATCTTCAGAACTTAATTACAGTCACCGTTTTACTCCAACAGTGTTTATGCGTTAACATTCTCGTTGCTTGAGGTTTCTTCAGTGTGCCATTGAAGCGTGGATGGGCCCTACGTGGATTGGTATACTGTTAATTTCATTTCCATAGCGTTTTCGAATTTGAGTAGTGTGCATAGTGTTTAGTGTTATTTCCATGTATGTGAGTTTATTGATTTGATTAGAAATTCTTGCAAATGGTATCCATGGTGATAGCTTGAAGATTTGATTGTTAGATCATTGAACCATATCTTGTAAAAGATTTGATCGATCGTTAGATTTTAAAGCATCTCCATAGACTCTGTTTTCATGCATTTAAAATTCAGTGTGCTTTTGACTTTTCATGAATGCTTAAGTGTTAGCTCGAAAGAGCTTTTGTGCATAACATCCTTGTAAGAGGGCTGAAAACTCAGTCTAGCAATACGCTGTATCTTTAGGACAGTTAGATAAATTAGGTGATCTGAGTGTTAAGGTGAGAGGAAACATATTTTAACCTCCTGTAAAGGAGTGTTGTAGCCTGTCACAGTAGACACTTAGTCAGGAATCCTTTTATGTCTATAGACTTTATACATGTGCCTCTAAGTTTACCTACCTTGGTTGATAATAAATCTAGTCTAATCTAGCGCCCTAGATTGGCCACTACAGCACCCCCGAAGCTAAAAATAGATGTAACACTGCCTTGTAAAAATCTAGTAATTTCTAGTCAATCTGGGTCGTTCATTAGGTGGATGATCTGACGGTAGAAGCTATTTTTAAGTTAGGGTTTTTTGCCCTAAAAGGCAACCCCTCACTATATATGAGGGAATTGTATTGCATCTATGTATATCTGTATTCTGAGTGAGGAAGAGAGAGGAGATTGAGAGCGAAGAGGGTGTTATAGCGAATCTGCTATAGGTTGTATCTCTTCAGTGTGCTGTATAATATAATAAAAGAAGGACTGGTTGTTTCTCCATGGACGTAGCCCAAACTGGGTGAACCACATATATCTGTGTCTCTCTTCTTTTATTCTTTTTCTGTGTTTGTTTTTTTGCAATATTTTATGTGTTCCATTGCTCCATAATATATAATTTTCTAACAGAACGCCCACTGAGATTTTTTGCGCAAAATTCAACTTGGAATAAGTGTCCCATCAACCGTGGTTATTAATTTTTCATTTATTGACTTTTATTACATGGAATTTTCATCGGGTTGTTACATAAGGGAGGAAACACATCGAATGTAACACACACCTTCCTAATCATGTGTCCCAACCAATGTTAGAAGGAGGTGGTTACTATGTTAACTCAATATCGATGGTATATATGGAAATTGGGTATAGATATTTCGACCCTTTTTCAAATTTTCAAAAACTTAAAATGAATGATGCTATTGTGTTCATCTCATCAACAATATGATTCCTAGATTCCAAGATATGGCCATCCATAGATTATTCGTTTAATTAGTGCCACCTCACCAACCTGGCACTTGGGGCCCACGGGGTCCCACATGGAAATCTCAATCAGTCTCTCTCTTTCACATGGCTGACACATTCATACATGTTGAATCCACTTATGAGGCCCAAATCACAACACAAATATAGTATATGTGCATATGTATAATACATAGTCGCAGGCTCCCTATCCTTGCCACATCATCCAAGGATGACCATCTCGGTAGCTAGTATTTCCACCCCATGCCTGATCTTATGGGGAAAACACTTCAAGGATTGCATGGAACCCTAGAGGTCCCCTCTCACACCATTTCTTTTTTTCATTTTGGCAATTTCTTTGCGTGCTCACATCCACTCCTCCTAAGTGCTCCTAAAGATAAAATCTCCAAAGTCCTCCTCAATGCCCCACTTGAAAACTCTAGGGTCTGAGGTCCAAGGTGGAATGTACTACCATAGATTCCACCTAGTCTCTAAGGCATGATCCACTTGCATCCCTCATTTCAATTGCTTCATGTTTTCTGTCATGACAAATTTCCAATGTAGGACTACCAACCCCATTGCCATGTCTACCCAACTCTTCTATCCTGACAAAGTTTTCTGTTCCTCTACTTGAGTTCTTCAAAAAGCAATTTCCAAGGCACATGGACTGTTCTCATGCATCTTCTTCCCTATAACCTAGATATATCTACCTTCACACTCAATTATAGCTCTCATTCACCTTTCCTACAAGGCTTAGACCTCCTAATCCTTTCAAGTCCTCGATTTCTAACTTCATCGCTTAAGTAATATAAGGATTACTTGGGGCCTTCCACCTAGGAACTCAGTCAAGGTGGTTCTATTACGCAAGGCCCTATTACAACTTAGTGTCTAAGCACTTATGCCATTGAATGTCAACCCCCACCTGTTGCATGCATGCCTAGATATGCTGAGGGATTGAACTTGTTGGTTTGTACAAAGGACATAGTCTTCGTCCTAGCTGCAGTGATTCTGTGATAAAAAAAATTGGGCCTGAGACCAACATTTTTTCTACAAACCTATGTGATCAGAAGCCCTGTTACGCAGTAATTTGTCACCGTTGGTCACCGTCCTTGTTACCCCCGCTTTCGCACACTGGAGGACACATTTATGGACCTGTGACCAGTGACACAACTTAAAAACACTTGCATTGGATTCTCCCAAGTATGAACTTCCAAATCCCTGAAGACACCCTTTGAAGATTGGCCCTAAAAAATGCC
>APFE031196190.1:102193-177705 GCA_000404065.3 Pinus taeda | reverse complement strand
ATATACACATACACACACACACACACACACACACACACACACACACATATAGTAACGTTATTTCTCTTCACTAATGACATATATGGGTTAGTTACGTAGATCATTGAAACACAGAGAGTGCCATCTAACAACAAGGATTTCCTCCTCCTTCATTATTAAATAATTATATTAAATTCAAGTTCATATTTAACAGAGGAAACATGCATTCAACAACACAACGAGATGACAAATACTACAGAAATATACCCATCTTTCAATAGATATGCCACTTGCACCAATTTGCATACTTAGATGATACAAAGATTAAAACTTTCAAAAGAAAATATTCAGATAACACTTGGCATTTTTGTGAACATGAATATTTTATCAACACGATTACTCAAATTTCAAACATGTTAATGCAAGTAATGAATTATTATCAGTGGTTCCCATCTCTTCATACATAGGTAGACTTGGTTATTCTCAAACTTAGAAATATTCCCAAGATACAATTCATTTTTTAGGACCTTTACTTAATGTATTGATAATTCTCATTTAGACAACAAATCAATGCTCCTGAACATTAACATAACATTTTTCAACACAATAAACATAGACATATGAGGCAAAAACTCAAAACATGGTTATATACTTATCAAATACTTATCTTATAGGAGATATGACAACTGAGAGTGAGAATCTAACTCTCCATCCTATCATAGACAAGATACAACTACTATTACTTGTAGTTGTCACCTTTGAGCCAAATTCCAATGCCTGAGGAGGACTGTATGGAGAGTATTTTTAACTGACAAATTAGATGGAACAAATACTCAGGACCACATTGTATTCCTCCACCAGCTACACATGCCTTCACCTATCATAGCTTGACTCTACAAACATGATTTACCTTCATTCCAACATATTGCAATACAAAGACTATAATTCCTTATCAAAATAAGAGATTTTACTTCAAGGGGAGCATCCTCCACTTACAAGGAAGCCACTTCTCTCTCTCTCTCAATAATTTTCATCAAACAAGCCTTCTCAAGGTTCTTCAGTAGATTAACTTTGTCCCCTTACCAACAATTTTTCTGGAGGGGATTTACTTTCTATATTTTATCCCTTCTTCTTGAGTGCATTTATTTATCCATAGAATAACTGTCTCACACATGATATCTCAAGTCCATTTATCTGCCTTTTGCTATCTCTAAATGCATGTTTTTTGGGGAATTCTCTCCTCTGAACAAACTAATTGTTTGTCCTCATCCCATCCCCACACCAGTCAACCCTCTAGAACAATGCAACCCACACTAACTTTAATATTTTTTCTTTTTCCTTGCTTATGGTTGAAGCTAAAGGAAACCTGGACTTGTCCTTGTTTATTTAGTTAAATTTGTTGCACAATTATCCCATTAACACCATTTAGTTAGCCCATGAGTGATATTTAAAACAATAATTCCCTCAAGCAATGAATTTTGTGTCCCTGTCTTAGCCATTTAATTAATTACAATTTATTTGCAAAGGAGGAATATTAATGAGGCGATGTCACATCAAGATGACAAAGCTCACAATAATATTTATATATATTATATATATTATACTATTATATATATATATATATATATATATATATATATATATATATATATATATTATATATATATATATATATATATATATATTATATATATAATAATATTATATATATAGTTGCAATCGAATATATGGTCCAACATGGTTTATTGTATGAGACTTAAGAATTTCCATTTAGATGTAGAAAATTTATTGTTTGGTGCCCAAAAATAAGTTAGTAGATATCATGATGTCATTAACACCATAATTTACCACAATTCATCTACACAATCTCAACCCCTTGCACCCTTGCTTACATTTGAGGTCTTTGTCTGTGGTCTTCTCATGTACCCTACTATGAATGGCAGGTGGTTAGATGGCATTGTAATAAGAACCAATGTGTATGATCAAGAGGAAAGAAATAGGAGTTATTTCCCTACCATTATTTTTTGTTGGTACAAAAACAAGAACAAATTTAAATGACTTCAAAAACACATTGACATGTTATTACAAATATTTTGCTTCTCTTAAAAACTAGAAATTTAATTTAACCTTCGCTATTAACTAGTTATTTTTATATTTTAATTTTTTTTAAGGCTAATTTATTTTTAGCCCTTGTGGGATGAGCCAGAAGCCTAAGGAAGGGTTGAGATTATTTCAATATTGAAAGTTGATTATGCCCACAAAATCTTTACAGTGATGCATTATATATGAAATGAAATGGGAGTTGTCTAATCATTAGAGTTTTGGGAATCCAACTAAAACAAATTTGGTTAGTATTTGAATTGTGTTGTTTAAACATGGATTTTAACAACATATATGGATACCACATCTTGAAAAACTTTTGGGGTAGTTGGATTGTTGAGAGGACAACTGAAGCTTGTGACTCCAACAAATCCTTACCATATTTTTGGAAAATTAGACCAGAAAATAGGTTGGAAAATCCTCCAAAACATCCTCCAAATAGCCTATAGAAAATCCATATGTTCATGTGTTCACCAATATGGTTTCATTCACATAGTTATAAGAATCATCAATCAGTAGGCTATTGAAAGCATGTTTCTTATACAATTGGTTTCCTTGAACATTATGCATGAAAGCTAATGGGTTTGTTCTAACGGTACCTATTTCCACTGTGCTTATGGCCACAATTCTATGTGAACCATGAATTAAGTTAATGATTGGCTAGACAAGAAGAAAATGTTAGGGTTTTTCCAATAAACTTGAGTCAGCCAGGTTACTAGTGGTTTTTTTGGCTCTAGGTATATGGGAACTTATGGTTTTGCCCATGGCATTCCCATTTGATGTAGCCCATTTAGAGGCCAAACAACTTGTTGAAGAGGCTCCAACACCCTCCAAAATTTTGGCATGCACTCAAATTTCAGAGCCTTCCTTAGTTTTTCCTTTGATGGTTGCAAACACTCGAGCTCATTCCTTGAGATCCTTCAGAGTCTTTTCACCCTTTTACTTTCTTAACCAATTGTCGTCTTTTGGAATGTTGATTTCTTTTTTATGCTTGCAATCTTATTCTGGTGATTTTGAAGGTTTTTCTTTATGTGTTTGGGTTGTCTTAGCTATGTGAACATTGGTCACACTCACACACAAAGTTGTAAGCACTACCTCGCAAATGTCGTCACAGTCGTCCAAAGGTATATCCCAAGTGTCGCATTTGTTGCTTTCAACACTAGACCATCCCACAAAGGGTCATTCTTTGCTATGTTGTCCCAGTGGTCAGTGTTGTCATGTTGTCGAGGTATGCTAATTGTGTGATCACAATATCGAGTCCTCACAAGTTCACTTTCCTCTCACGCGTAGCCATTTTTTTGAAAATCTCTCAACGGAACAGCACCACTTCACCAAACCCTGACTGAGCTGCATTGCGCAATCTCATCCCTTAGTGGTGTTTATCTATTGTTTGGAACTTTGTGGTGCTTTAGGATGTCCTCAGGGTCAGTTTCACTGTGTAATCCCAAAGGTGAGCAACCTGTCTTCCTTCCCAGAACTGCACAAAACTACCTCAAAGCCCAACCTGAACAACACACTTCAAAATATTATTTATCAAGTCTCCTTCCCACTCGCTGGAACCCTGTATTGTGCAGAGACCTGAGATTGCACTTCTCCCAGAAACTTTGCAGAGTTTTCCTCCTATTGGGCCACTACAAGCTTTGCCCACTCCGATATGGGTCATACACCATCACCAAGGTTGTAGGGAATAATGCCTTTGATCTCAGCATTCCACCATTCCTTGGTCTGCACCTAGTGTTCAATGTAGACCACCTTCGACCATACTTTCCACCATTGCTAGACACATATGACATTGCAAAACAACTCACACCAACAGAGCTAAACCCAAACTACACGAAATAGGCCACAACTGATTAGATCATGGACATGCATATCAAGAACATTCGCCAACATAGGATCTAGCTATATCGAGTTGTCAAAGCAGTCCAACTCCTTCACCAAGGACCAGGTTCAGCAGAAATTTCCTCACCTCATGGAGGCCCTACAAGCAATGGGTACCATTGCTTCTTAAGGAGGGAGGATTGATCTAGGTTTATATTGGTGGCCACCCACCTATTCCACCTATACCTCCAATTAATTTCATACATTTCCTTGTTTATTTCAGCATTTACTATTTTTAGCAGTTTTTCAAGTCCTAAATTTCCGAAACAGTTTTGAGCCCCTAAACAACATTTTTTTAGGTCTGCAGTAGGCTCATTTTCATAAGCAATGGATTGCCACAAATATGGTAGTACTTGGAGAGATATTTTAGACAAGGCGTCGTACGCACCAAACAAAAATAATATGACCAAGTTATGACCCTAGGAAGTTGGTTGCCAACTAACCCCAATAGGGCCCATAAGCTCTGGCATTCCATCTCCTATGGTTATGGTTTTGTTTTTTTAGGGTTTTTCCTTGTTGTTCAATAATAAATAGGCCCTTGAGATTCATTGTAACACAATCTAAAGGCAAGTATCTGCCACATCTCTTCTCATAGATAAGCTACCACCGCCCGAGCTAGTTTATTTCCATTTTGTTTGTAAGCATATTTTAGTCTTTTATATTAATGAAATTAAGTGTTATTTATGTTGCATCTCTATATTCATGGTTATATTTGTAATTTGTTGCATTCCTGATTAATTTTGCATCACTAATGCTCCAACTACCTTTATGTGCTTGACGAATGTTGTGTTGCATCCTTATCTAGATAAGATTGTTATTGTATTCATTGATGACATCTTGATATATTCTAAAAATTAGGAAGAGCATGTCAAACATTTAGTACCAGTTTTGAGATTGTTGAGAGAGCATCAGTTGTATGCCAAGCTCAGTAAATGTAGTTTATTTCAGACAGAGGTACATTACTTGGGACATGTTGTTTCAAAGGAAGGTATATCAGTGGATCCAAAGAAGATAAGAGCTATAATGGAATGGGAAGCTCCTAGAAACATGGATGAGATAATATCATTTATGGGGCTAGCGGGCTATTATAGTAGGTTCATCAGGAACTTCTCTCGGATTTCATATCTTATTACGTTACTACAGAGGAACGGTAAGAAATTTGAATGGACAGAGGAATGTACAAAAAACTTTGAACAGTTGAAGCAATCCTTGACAAATGCTACAGTGTTAAATATTTCTGAGTCAGACAAAGAGTTTGTGGTATGCACAGATGCTTGAAAGAGAGGACTTGGTTGAGTCCTTATACAAGAGGGACAGGTAGTGTGTTATGAGTCATGGAAACTAAATAAGCATGAGCATAATTACCTGACACGTGATCTTGAGTTGGTAGTTATCATTCATGCGTTGAATATGTGGAGGCACTATCTTCTTGGTAGGAGGTTCGTATTGATGAGTGATCGCAATGGATTGAGATAATTATTTTATCAGTTGAATCTGAATGCTAGGAAATCTAGATGGTTGGCCATGATTAGTGAGTTTGAATTTGAGATCAAGTACATCAAGGGTAAAGAGAAAAATGTTTCTCATGCTCTTAGTAGGAGAGTACAGGTAAATCATATAGCAGTTATGAATTCTTATGGTACATACTTACAGGATCAGATCTTATAGGTAGGTCAGCATGATGACAGGTACATGGAGCTTATGCACAGAATATAGTAGGTGACAGGTGATCAAGATGTGAACTATCATCTCACAGTAGATGACTTGATCATATTTAGGGACATCATATCTGTGCCAAACAATAGTGATATGTGGAAGAATATCTTATGATAATTTCATACGAAACTATATTCAGGTCACCCAAGATATCAAAAGACATTCACAACAGTGAAGAAGTTTTATTATTGGTCGAATCGTAAGAAGGACATGGCAAAGTTTATGGTTAGGTGTTTGGACTGTCAGCAGGTAAAGGAAGAGTGTAAGCATCCAGGTGGGTTACTACAATCGATTCTGATTCCATAGTGGAAGTGGGAGGTCATTTCCATGGATTTCATTATAATTTTTTTGAGGACATCTAGATAGAATGATTCTATTATGGTTGTGGTAGACAGGTTGACAAAAATAGTGCACTTCATTCCAATGAAGTCTACTTACTCAACTAGTGATGTAGTACAAGTATTCACCAGAGATGTAGTGAGGTTGCATGGTGTTCCGAAGAGGATTGTGTCAGACAAGGATGTTAAGTTCACTTCTACATTCTAGAAATAGTCAATGTTTGCAGGTTTGGGGATAGAGTTGGCCTTCAATAGATCTTATCATCCGTAGATAGTGTAGAAATTCCCACCTATATATCACCTGATAATGCAATATACTAAAACAAAATACTTGATCTACTTCTACAAACAATTATGCGGAAGCTTAATCGAATTGAGCAACATCAATAAGAACACATATAACTGATAAGAAGAAATAAATCACACATAACACAGAAGATATAACCAGGGGAAAGCACCGGCCTAAACCCCAACTCTGTAGTATCATACAAGTGGAAATCTTGTCCAAGTTACAAAAAGAATCAGCTCAAAAGCTTTCCTGCTCTCTCTGTAATCAAACAATGAAGCTCATAGACATAATAGACAAGTATATATCCTCATCAAGTCCTCCAAGCCCCTATTTCTTTGTGCAATTTTTCTTGGGGTCTAGTGAAGCCACATGTGTGAATTGGCCCCATCACACTCACTGAACAAGAAGAAGTAACTATGCAATTCTCTTGGATAGAAATCCTTCTGCATGCAAGGAATATTCACCAAGGAATATCCTAGCAACTGACAATACATTGTCCCTCCATCTGATCTCAACTGGGTCTCTTTTTGAACTGACATGCATGAGTTATGTATGAGAGAATATTCAGTTAACTGAAGAGTAGCAATTACTTGCATGCAAGCATTAACTAATCGGACTCACATTAATTCAACAAACTATTTGAATTAATCTAACTGGACTTGACTCAGTTAACTGAGCCAACTAATTACATCTCAAAATAGAACTCATCCTTATCTCTTTAAAAAATGGATAAATTCCTCAATTAATGGAGAAACTATTGCATGTCCCCACATAGACTTCGTGTTTTATTTTCCGTAACTAATTAACTCAAGATGAATTAATTAATTATTTTACAAATAGTTGCTAAGATCAAATTCGAATTTTACTTCACTATTTTAGTTCAGGGACTAACTAAAATAGGAATCTATCCCGAACTACTATTTTTAGCAATGTTATTTATAGCACTTCCATTTTTCATTCCTTGTTGCTATTTCCAACACTGGTACCCGAACTGCTATTTATAGCAATGTTATTTTTAACACTTCTAATTTTAGCATTTCTTGTTGCTACTTTCAACACTCCCTCTCAACAAGAAAGGCATTCAACTCGAACCTAATCTTGAACCTTTGGAATGTTCTGCATGCAACACTTCTCCCAAGTGTTGTTACTCTAGCGACTCTAGAAACAAAAAAAATCTCCCAACTTACCTCCCTTTTGGGCTAGAAACATCCTCTAATGTTGAAGCCCCATCTGCCGCTGACAAGTGCTCCCTCTCTAACCTCTAAGCTACTACAACACACCATGCATCTCGCACCATTGGACACCTCTCTATGCCATCCTACACTGGTGCAATACTCATGTGCCTCTCGCATTGTTACAGCTTGCTAGCTCTACACAGTCTTGGGACTCCTGCATTGTAGCTCTCTCTGCCACTCCATCCACATCTATCTCTACCCACTCAGATAGTCCTGCTGCTCCTCATCGGAGCTCCCGTAGCAAGGTCTAATCAAAGAGGTTGGGTACCTCAATGATCCTACCCCTATTCCAGCCTTCTTGGGACTGTCACTCCACATCGCCCCACCTCCGACCTGGATGTATGGATGCATATGATCCCTATGCCCACTTGACTTGAAATTTCCCCCTACTAGAGGTCTCTACATGAGTAGATGTCTCTACTCGATCTCCTTTTGGCTTCTCTAGATGTGGCTGCTCCACAACCTCCTGAAGTTGCTTCACCAATTGTGCCTCCTCCATAATTGTCTGAGATTTCTTCTCGCGCTGCATGTTGAGAGGTAAAGTACTCTGCCTCTCAACCACCAAGTCTCTAACCTCTGCCTTGATCCTCAAGGCTTTGCATGCATCTTAAACCTCAAGAGCATACAGGTTCTTGGCTAACACACCAATCTGTTTCATCTTTCCCGCTGTCACGAAATTTTCTAGAAAAAGAGTTGATTTTAAATCAACGATATCTCTCTCATCCGAACTCTGATTTAGCCGATTTTTTTGTTTGAATTTTGGTATTTTTCCACAAGGAATTCAGATCTGCTATTTGTTTCTGAAAATTTTGCACAAAAATTTTCAGATCTACTCTGCAAACTCGTTGCCCAATTTTTCTTTTTCTTTTTTACTTCGATTTCTCTTCTTCGTATATTGTTCACAGATCTGATCACCTTTGCTCCGATACCGTGTAGAAATTCCCACCTGTAGATCACCTGATAACGCAATATACTAAAGAAAAATACTTTATCTATTTCTACAAACAATTATGCAGAAGCTTAATCGAATTGAGAAACATCAATAAGAACACATATAACTAATAAGAAGAAATCAATCACACATAACACAGAAGATATAACCAGGGGAAAGCACCAGCCTAAAACCCTACCTCTGTATTATCATACAAGTGGAAATCTTGTCCAAGTTACAAAAAGAATCAGCTCAAAGGCTTTCCTGCTCTCTCTGTAATCAAACAATGAAGCTCATAGACAAGTATATATCCTCATCAAGTCCTCCAAGCCCCTATTTCTTTGTGCAATTTTTCTTGGGTCCAGTGAAGCCACATGTGTGAATTGGCCCCATCACACTCACTGAACAACAAGAAGTAACTACGCAATTCTCTTGGATAGAAATCCTTCTGCATGCACGGAATATTCACCAAGGAATATCCTAGCAACTGACAGTACACTGTCCCTCCATCTGATCTCAACTGGGTCTTTGTCTGAACTGACATGCATGAGTTATGTATGAGAGAATATTAAGTTAACTAAAGAGCAATAGTTACATGCATGCAAGCATTAACTAACTGAACTCACATTAATTCAAAAAATTGTTTGAATTAATCTAACTGGACTTGACTCAGTTAACTGAGCCAACTAATTACATCTCAAATTAGAACTCATCCTTATCTCTTTAACAAATGGATAAATTCCTCAATTAATGGAGAGACTGTTGCATGTCCTCACACAGACTTCATGTTTGATTTTCCTTAACTAATGAACTCAAGATGAATTAATTAATTATTTTACAAACAGCTGCTAAGATCAAATTCGAATTTTACTTCACCATTTTAGTTTAGGGACTAACTAAAATAGGAAACTATCCTGAACTGCTATTTTTAGCAATGTTATTTATAGCACTTCCATTTTTCATTCCTTGTTGCTATGTCCAACACTGGTACCCAAACTATTATTTATAGCAGTGTTATTTTTAGCATTTCTTGTTGATATTTTCAACAGATAGATGTGTTGAAGAAAGTATAACTAGGTTCAGTCTTCATAATGACATGATCTTTTTATTTGATGTAATAAAAGGAAGTAATTTATTGTTATAATCTTGCTACATGGGTTTCATGAGCAAGAAGTGTCTCTAGGTAAAAGACTTCTTCTTGATGTCTTTAGGTTTTATTTAAATGTCAAAGAATCATGTCATGTGTGTAGAAACTCTTTATGAGTTCATGTAAATAATTACAAAGTCTTCAAAGACATCTAACAACCCTCCAAGACTAAGATTAGTGCCTCAAGATCATCCTATCGAAATCTACAAGAAAAATACTTCAAGTCGGCGCCAAATAAATGATTTAATATATAAATATGTCAAGTCGGTTGGAAGCAATAGACATGTCTGTTCAGAAGTTCATGTTGGCTTGCATATATGGGGTGAGCACTATAAATACCCATAAAGGTTTAGCGCAATTACACAAGAAAGAATTTGCATATACCTTTGAGATCTTTGCATAAGGGAGCTGCAGTCCAGGGTAATGAAGCTGCAATCAAGGGTAATGAAGCCACAGTCAGGGTAATGGAGCCACAGTTAAGGTAATGGAGCCACAATCAAGGTTGTTGGAGCTGCAGTAAGGGTTGATGGAGCCACATTCAAGATCAAGGAGTCGCAATCAATAGCTGCAGTCAGATCCGCATTGAGGTAAGGCATGTATAAGGGTTCAAGCTACCTCCTCGAATGGGTATAAGGAGCAGCAAGACCAAGTCTTGTCACCGTCTCGACATACCTATAGGTTGAAGGAGAAGTCCAAATTATTCTTAGATGAATGAAAGGAAACAATATGTCTCAGATCTGGCAAGGTAGATTAGGCATCTTGCGATTTGGCAAAGTGGACCTGGCAGAGTAGATCAGGCAGTGTAGATCAGACAGTGTGTGATCTGGCAGAGTAGATCAAGCAGCATGTGATCTGGGCACTCAAGTGAAGTTCCATAATGATGCAAAGATCCTAAATTCATCCATGATGTAACAATGATGAACTTAATGATATTGCTACCGCAATGAACTTATTAGAGGAGCAAGAAGATGATGATCTCAGTAATGCTCAAGGGAGAGGATTGATATCTTGGTCTTGGACATGAAGAGTGTGTCAAGGGTCATGGTCTTGGTCTTCTTCAATGGAATCTCTATAAGAAGAATTTACGCATGGGTTTTCCTCTCCAAGAGGTAGAGGTTTTGGCCCTGGAAAAAATCCAAAACATTTGTGTTCTTGTCTCTTTTGTTTTTGATAGCAATTTGACGAAGTTAACAAACACATGTTAATAATGAAGTGACCATCAAGCTAATATAAATTGTTTAAATGCTTCACAAATTGTTATCATGTAATGAAGAATCATCTTAATTATGCATGCCCTAGATTCTTCAACAAGATGAATAGACAGAGAGGGTCAACAGAATATTGGAGGACATTTTGAAGATGTATATGATGCATCAACAGAGGAAATGAGAGGAGTACCTTCTATTATTTGTGTTTTCTTATAACAATGGGTATAAGGAGTCACTAAGGATGATTTTATTTGGGGCACTATATAGGTAGAGTTGTAATACTCTCGTCAGTTGGAGTGATCTAGTTAACAAGGTGTTGATTGGATTGGATATGTTGGCAGAGATGGAACAGGAAAGGTAGGTTATCAAGAAGAATCTAAAAGTGGCAAAGGACAGGAAGAAAATTTATTCAGATCAGAACAGGTTGGTTAAGGAGTTTTAGGTTGGGGAACAGGTTTACTTGTGCATCAAGTAGAAGATCTCTTTGAGGATTGAATCATGTACCAAGATGACAACTTGGTTTTGTGGACCTTTCTAGATTCTTGAAAGGATTGGATAAGTAGCCTATCGAATTGTACTACCTCCGACGGTGAAAGTCTATGATGTTTTCCATGTGTCATTGCTTAAGAAGTATGTTAAAGATGTTGATCATGTGATTGACTAGTTTGTATTGTAGGTGGGTCCAGATGGAGAAATTCTAGCTGAAACCTCCATGTACATTGCATAGAAAGATGCTCATTCTCTAGAACCATGTAATCAAGAAAGTTAAAGTGCAATGGAATCACTTTGGGCCTGATGAAGCTATATGGGAGATGGTGGATCAGATGCGGCCTATGTATCCTTCTCTATTCACTGGTTGAGTCAATGTCCTTCATATATGTTTTTGGTATATGCTTTGGTGTGATGTTTTGGTATATGTACATATGTATATGGATGTAAATATTTCCATAAGTTGTGTTATAAATATCTAGGAAGTCGTATGGGTGTCATGTTGTTATGGTTGTTATGTTGTTATGCTGTCATGTTGGTTTGCTTCTCAGCAAGTTGATCATTGTAAATAATGCAACGAGATAGATTATAAATCACCATGGGTAGTATGTTTTTCTTTCAACATTGTTGTTGGTTAGGTGTCATTGAGCACCAAGGATAGTGTTCCCCAAGGGGGAGGGTTATGTAACAGCCCTGGTGAAAATTCCATGTATTAAAAGTTAATAACTACAAAATAATAACCACGGCTATGTGACACTTATTCCAAGATAAATGTTAGGAAAGACATCCTAGTGCGGGTGTTCATTTGTTTTTATTATGGCTAAGGAAATTGGCAAAGGCAATGGAAAAGGATTTGGAAAGGCAAAGTGGCATTAATTGGAAATTTATTTATGAAAATAAAGGAAATTAGGAGAAACGGAAGGTGAAATGTCACAGGTTACATGTGAGGAGGAAAATCAAAAAAATAATGAAAAATGGAGAAAATAGAGGCCTCATTAATAAAAAGGCTTATGAGGATAAGTTGGTACCTTTTGTCAGTTGAATTTTGGAGCTCTCTTTCTATTCTCTCTCTCTCACTCTTGGATACTTCGATTTTTCTTGGAGAACTTCAGCATTGGATCAAGAAAAGCAAAGAAGGCAAAAGGAAGCAAAGATCAAGAAAGGAAGAGTGGGATCAAACGGCTACAGCGGGATTGTTTACAGGTATTGAGTTGCATATGTGATTTCCTTGATATTTTTGGAATGCATGTGTGTATTTGGTTATTTTGTTGTCATTGGCATGGGTTTTTCCAGGTGTGATAGTTTTCTTCAGTCTTGCCTTACCATTTTCTAATAGCCATGGTGTGATGGGGTTCTCATGTTTTGGATGAGTTGAATTATCAAATGGATTCAAATTTGAGTGAGGTGGTATCTGAAAGAAAGAACACATGGCCTAGTAATCCTTAAATTGGACTGTGGATTGTAGTAAAACCTTGGCCAGTAACCCTTAAAGCTTGATTTAGTGTAACCTTGATGGGCCTAGGAATCCCCGTCTGGTGAATGGCAAGATATACGATAAAGCCTAGAGGTCGGCACCCTCGATCAGACCTAGGAACCCTTGGCCAATGAATGCTAGGATATACGGCAAAGCCTAGAGGGTGGAGTATTGAAGAGGCCTAGGTATTCTCGACCGTTGTATGGCGAGATGTATGGTAAATCCTAAAAAACAGGATACATGAAAATTTCTCACGATGTAGGTGGAGAAATCTAGTGGCATCCATGCTTATTTAGGGCCTAGTGATTTGGTGTGGATTATGATAAATCCGAGTTCTAATTATGAGGGTGAGGTGGTTTAGCCTTAGAAATCCCTCGATGATTTTGGTTATGAGTCCCACATTCATGCTTGGAATATGGCACGAGGGTGATTGGCTGAAAGAAATATTTGGTTCAACCAATCAACAGTCGGGTGGTATGTGGAAGTCCCAAACCTAGTTGGCTTTTGTATCCATTAATAAGAGTTTCTTTACATTAGTATTTCATGTGTAAATGTACTGGCTTATATGTGGATTTTATGTTTGTTGTATCCTCGTCATTTGTGTTGTTTATATGTTGGTTATGAGCATGTTCTATGACAATGATAATGTATGGATATCATCATGTTTTGACCTGTAAATGAATGAAAAATGAATATATGACCTAATAGATGATAATGCATCTATTGTGATGAGACATCAATTCTTCTTTACGAATCTCAGATAAGTATGAGACCCCTATGACCATATATGTTGTTATGATCTGTAGATTACATAATTGTGATATGTTTGACGAAATTCATGTCATGACTAGTAGGGGTCCAGTCAAGTCATTGATCAAGTATTTGAATTAGTACCTTTGTTTCATTATTATTTATCATTTCTAAAAGTTTCATGAAACGGTTTGGCAGTGGCCTGAGACCTGACCCTGAAAAAAATGGCACAAAAGTTGGGGTCGCTGGCACAAAACTCGTTAAGAAATTCCATAGTCAATGTCTCTCCCTTTCTATGGGAGTTACTTGAAGCCTAAAGTCACATGCATGGCTTGTCAAGGGAGTAGTTGGGGAGTTAGATCAGTGAAAAGTGCAGTTGCCTCAAGGGTTGGTCACCTGGAGGGGTTAGTTGGCTCCTGAAGGTTCGGTAGCATGTGTGGAAGGTTAGTTTGGACCAGATTCGTTGGTTCCACTCCCCTAAGCACACATGGGGATTTGAATCACATTGTTATCACCAAGAATTGATCATCTAGCCATAATTTACTAGATGGATCGAAGTACACCACGTAGGGCCAATTTTACCATAGTAAAATTGCTTTCACTATAAGAAATTACTTAATAAACCACATTTGTTAAGTCATTTTTTATTAAACCCATGAAGAATAATTAAATAAATCATTATTTATTTAATTATCTTCTAGGAATAATTAATTAAACCATTGTTTAACAAATATTCTTTGTCATATTTGACCTAGTTATGAGAAATAAATAGATAAATCATTAATTATCTTATTTTTCTCTCGGAATAATTAATTAATCACTAATTAGTTATTATTCCTTGTCAAGTTTGACTAAATCCCCTAGGAATACTTAAATAAATCATTATTTGTTTATTATTGCTTAACCATATCTCTTGAGATGATAAATAAATCATTTATCTATTTTTATTTCTAAATAGAAGTATTTAACCAATTTAAATACATTTTTCCTCCAACCAAATATAATAAAATATTCCAAATGATTAATTCTAGAATTTGGTTAATAATATTTTATTATTTCCCATTATTTGAGGATAACCTAAAATTTTACTATAAATTGGAGGGTTTTACATTCATTCTTCACTTTCGATTATTTTCATTGTTGCACTCACTGTTGTAACTCTGACTATTATCATTGTCGCACACCATTTTTTGTTCCATTTGAGTTTTCAATGAGCTCAAACATTTTGTTTGTTGGGTTTTACACATTATAGAGGAGAGGGACTCTACAAAAGCTTAAGGCATTGAGGATAGCCAAGAACCCATCCCATAGAGGGGGACTAGTAACATTATTTGTTCCCTTCATAGGTGTCATCTAATAAAATATATTATTTATATTTCTAGTTTCCATTGGATTATTGGAGTTACGTGCGCTTATTTTCTTATTCCATTTTGTTGTTTAACTATTTTTGTTGCATAGATCAAGGCTTTGGCAGGTTTTATTTCTATCATTTGTTGCAGATCCACACTATTTAACAGCCATTTTTTTTGTTAGGGTTGTTTTTCATCCACAATATAAAGTGGTGTTTTTTCGTACACCTTCGAAAAGAACACTACATAACAATTGGTGACTCTACTGGGGATTTTCTGATTGTCGCTAACAAAAGGAGACTCCACTGCATTTTTAATTTTGATTCAAAAACCTAGGTGACCTTCAGTTTTAAGCTTAGGGTTTTTCTTTTTTCCAATCTCTTAATGTTGTTTACTGGTATTCTAACCCTAGATCAGTCAAAATTCTAACTTCCACATGTTTTTTGGTTATTTTCGCAAGTCACAGGAACCAGCCATGATAAAGACAGTAAATTTTTCCGAGACTTGCTGCTCGAGAACTAAGGAGAATAAATCGCACATTTCTGCCCCAAACCTACGATCTGGATGTCCAAAACGCACTTTCTAGCCCAAAAAGTGTGATATCCCCTGAATCAGGTCAGTACCTGCAATTTTAGGGTTTCCAGGAATTTTTCTTATCTTTTTCTGGGTTTTTCTGAGAGCAGTCTACTAGGTTGGTTGACCACTGTCTTAGCCCTCTTAGGCCTTTATCTACTTTGTTTCGCTCGTCGAAGTGGAATTTAGCCCCTTAGGGATTTTAGTACACTTCCACCTTTATAGGAGGAGTTTAGTCGAGTAAGAAGTTTGATTTTTTGCAGAGCTTTCAGTCGTATTTTCCAGATCTATACCTTCATTTTTCAGATCTTCAAATATAGGTTATTTCCATCCAAAATACCCTCTTGAACCTTGTTTTGTCATTTTCCTTAGGGTGCCACTTTTTTCCCTAGGTTTCACACTCATCTCCCTATCTTTTGCAGCGATTTTCCTCACTAGTTTTTTTTTGTTGCTACACCACTTCCAACAGCATAGTGACATTTGATCCCACTCACACCAGCACTTAGATATCTTGGCATTTTTCATGTGTTTTCAATTGATTTCTCCATCAACCAACATAGTGTTTGCAAACCCAGTTTGGGTGGGGTTTTAGATAGTTGATTTGTTGTTCATTTTTTGTTTTTAATTTCAATTTGTTTCAGCAATATTTTTCTTTTTTCAAAAATGATCTGGGATTTTTTAATAAACACATTTGCACACACAAGCACACCTTAAGTGAAGGGCTCTTGGTTTACACCGCCAAGCCAAGACTTAAATTAATTAACTTATCTCCCCAAACAAAGACAAAGGTACTTTGTTTATCTCCCTTCACTATTTCCGTGTCACTTGTGTCTTGTAACCATTGCACCACCAAGGCGTTTGTCGTGGAGACTTCTAGTTCTTCATCCTTAGTTTATTCTTGGACGTATTACTCCTCCCCGCAAGGTTCGAGTTAGTCATCCCCCGAGTCCCCATATCGACTCTTCTTTTGGTTCATCTGATTCCTCATCCAATTTTGAGCCTCCTTCGCCACATACCGTCATCATGTCAGGGCCCACTACAGGTGTAGGAAACAAACCTGGTGGTGGCTCCAATTATATCATGGTAGTCACATCTAGCGAAACCATTCTGGCAACCCCTTTCCTACCTTTCATGGCTGGGTTAAGTCTCCTAGATTTTAACTATTTTATTAATGACCCTATACACCACAATGTTATATGGCCATCTATGTCGACTAAGCTTCCCTAAAATATTCCAAGTTTGAGGGTAATTCTAGAGAGGACCCCACCAATCATGTCCTCTCCTTCCATATGTGGTGTTCATCTAATTCCATCGCTAATGACTCCATTCATCTTTGGTTGTTCCAACGCATGCTCACTAGAAATGTTGTGAATTGGTACATTGACCAGCCCTCAGCATCTCATTCCACTTTTGTGATACTTATTAAAGCGTTCCTTTCATATTTTCAGTTACCTCTTTGATACAACATCGGTACGAAGCTCTTGACCACATTTCATCAGTCCTCTACCACTCATCTTTCCGACCATGTCTAGGAATGGCATAGAAGGATGAGCATGTTTCGTGCTCCTTCCTTCAAATTCATGTCTACCTCGATTGGTTTCTTAGGACTCTTTTAGTGCCCATTGCCAAAGATGTCACATCTCACTTCCCTCAAACAAAGGAAGAGGCTCTCCATACTGCTCTGAGATATGACTTGATTTATGCTCAATCTGGTTATTTCTATACCATTATACCAGACCTTCCTTGTCCTAGTGGTGTCAATTCACTAGGGGCATCTCACATTGTCAATGGTTTCATTGGACCTATTTCACATCCTTCATCGTATACTCAACAAGGTTATGACTAGTCACAGGGGGGGCACAGTTCCTCCAACATTTATCCCCCTCCTGCAAGCAACATGTATTCTGGAGAGAGCACGTCTTATGCATTCACCTAACCAAATCAACAAATGTAAGGGCCAGTTAGTGCTCAACCTATCTACCAGACCATTATGCATCGTTGAGTGCTCCATCACCTCAGAAATTAGTGCCGCAACCTCCCATGCATTCTCAGCCCCAGTAGCCACCACCCCCTCAAGGTCAAGTGTATGCACAACAGAGTGCGACCATCCCAAAAATTCAAAGAAAAGGAATAAGGGGAAGGGTAACAAGGGTAACCAAGGTAATCAGTCCAATCAACCCAAAGAGAACCAACTTAACAATGACAACTAGCAATAGGGAAAGCAGCTCAAGCAAAACAAGGATATTCATATGAACAAGCCTTATGCATGTTGTGGTGTACATAGCCATTACACTCATGAGTGTCCCCTCTTACCTCATATGCACCAAATGTGGGAAGCCCAAGTAGCTTCTAGAGGTCAACTGCCCATGCAACAGCTGCCTCAGAATCCTGTGCCATCTCGACCAGATATGATTACGAATCCTTTCCCTCAGTAACAATTTGTTTCTACTCAACCTCAGCAACGTCAAACTGCCCACCCTCCCCAACCTTCTAGTCCTGGTGACTGCTATATTCTCATGATGAATTCTAAGGGAATCAGTACCTCCAACATCAACTTGCAAACTAGGTCACGTCAATACAACACCAAAAAACAAAGAATCTACTAAGCCTCTTATGACACTAAATGGTCCCTTATAGATCCCTTAGCCCAAGGTTGAGTCAATTCCCAAGATCCCCAAGGGGCCATTATGTTGTAACGTAGCTTCTAACCGAGTTGCCCACACATATAGTATAGTAGACGACTTGGTGCAATCACCTACTACCATGTCGACGCTGGAAGTTCTCCAGTCATGCCCATCTCAAAATAAATCTCTACTAACAACTTCGGTCACAGTATATTCTTTAGATGATCATTTGATTATCTTTCTTGTTGATGCGTCAAAACATCCCCCATTACCTCCATCCATTTCTTTCCAGATATCAGCCTGAGTCTGTAATTTCATCATCTCTCGATGCTTTATTGATGAAAGCGCATCCACCTGTGTGATTTCCATTGTTGTTTCGAAGCAACTCAAGTCACCCTAACTGGCCCCATCCACCATCACTTTGCGTGCTTGGGATGGTCACCCCTCCCAGCCTCTCGGCATGTATCCCAATTTTCCAGTGACTCTTGTGAGAAAGACTGTCAATGTAGACATTGATGTTATCGATGCCCTTCTAGATTATAATATTCTCTCATAGTTACACATATGCCACGTCATCCATCATGGCTACAGTTTTCTGCAAGATGTGCTTCCCCCTATCGATCAGTTGACATATTACGAGTCGTCATCCTTAACCTCCCCTTAGTCCATTATCTCATCAATGTTCAGAAAGAAGTCTACCACCCCTCTCATTGGTGTTTCACCTAGAGTCTATAAAGATTCCACCTTGTTGGGTGCCTTCCCTTGTCCTCCCCCTCCCATCTCTAAGCCCATCTAATTGAATGTCTACATGTTACAAGCGTCACGGGTTGCTCAAAAGTAGTATGGTACCTCTGATCAACATCCAGCTCCTCATCACCCTGTTATTACCATCTCAGTTGAGCCATCCAAATCCACCCCTCTAAGACCTCCTCCTTTCAAGGGTGCCTCTCCTTTGTTCCCACCAAGAACTATTCATCCATGTCTTAACCATCCAGGAGTTGTTCCACTAGGATATTACCCTACATGTCAGATACCTTTCTTATTTACTCCTCCTGGAATCTTTTCTGTCCCTATCATGGCTTCGTTGAGTCTCCCTAATATGACTTTGGGGATCCCATTCTAGTACATTTATCCTCCAGCAAGCACTCCACCTGGTCAACTCAAACCATATCATGCTTTGACCGTGGTTCAACCAGCTCCTACAACCCTTGCCACTACTCCAGTTCCACCGCAACCTCAACAGGAACCCACTCCTGTTGTGAAAGCATTCGAACAGGGGGGCGAAGCCAAGAAGAAGGAACCTAAGGACAAGACTCCCCAAGCACCTCCAGCTCCTAAACCTCCAAAGTCGACACCTCCATGTGCTTTGTGTGAGGTTGTTGGGAATGCCACCAATAACTATCCTGAACTTCCTCATCTCAAACCTTTGGTTCATGAAATGTTTCCTGACTCTAATATCCATGAGGTCTAAGTTACCTTACGAAATTCAGCCAAGAGACTTAAAACGTTGCGCACAAATCACCCTTTTACCTTGTGCGATCATTATGGTCATTATTCCCATTTTTTCCCTCCTCTCGAAGAATTTCACGACTACTTCCATGTGCTTCGTGAATTAGAGGCCACTCTTAGTGGATCATCTACTCCTCTACATGTGGATTCTAGTACCACCAGTACACCAGAACAGGGGGAATCTAGTCCCACCATCATGATTCGTGCCCCCAATGTCGAGATGATGGAATCCACAATCCATATCCTTTATCTGTCGTCATCCTTGAGTTCTTCATAGGAAAACCTTGTTGAGATTTCTACATGCGCTTCTATCGAACCTCCTTCGTCGGAAACCCAGGTCTCAACATCGGTAGATTTCCCATCTACTAGCTCATCGTCTACCATTTCAGATGATGTGTATGTGAACCTTCTTTCTTAAGATGATGCACCAGGCACGGTCGCTGCATCATGTAGTCAATCTTCCTCCCATCTGCCCATCTTCCATTTTGATGACAACATCATGGAAGCTATGTCTACCCCTAATTACACTTGGGATGATATGCACGATTGTGCTTACTTCCTTTCGCAGCAATCTCATGACCAATATGTTGTGGAATCAAAAGAATTCATCCATGGTGAAGTTGATTGGTTTAGACATCCCATCCATGCCCCAAATGCTTTGAAGGAAGGAAACATGGCCAACATCTCTCCTACTATCAAAATCAATATTTTTGATAAACCATGGATTGAAGAAACATTACCTTGGGGGCACAATGCACCCCGGAAGAAATTGAGGCCTATACCAAGCTCTTCAAAGAATTTCGTGATGTTTTTGATTGGTCTTACTCAGAGATGCCCGCACTTGATCCCACAATTGTTGAACATTATATCGACACATGGCCAAATGCCACTCTTGTCCCTCAAAATTTGAGACCCATTCACCCATAGCATATCCCATTGATTTGTGTATTTATTTTTTTCATGCACTTAGGTAGGTTGCATCATCTCATTTGTTCTCTTCTGCACCTTTTAGATGGATCCATCATCAACACTATATATTGGTTATGCCAACGGTGCGAGTCACTTCTCTAGGAATCTAGCATGGGCCATTGACACCCCCTTTCATACTTTATTCAATTCTAACAGCGTGTGCATTGGATCCACCAACAGTAACTAGGTCGAATATGATGTAGTGATAGGTTTGTTAGTCGATGCCCTTGCTCATCGCATCCTTCATCTTCATGTTCGTTTAGATTCCTTGCTACTTGTCATGCAATTGAATCGTGTGTATCATGTGCATAACCAAGTCGTATTTAGGAAATATCCATGAGTTAAGTTCTTGGTACGTGAATTTGAAACCATTACTTTCAATCATGTTCCTATAACCCAAAATAACTTTGTAGACACCATTGAAAATAATATTCTAGATTGGAATTTATCACATGTATACCACAAAAGACAACCATAAACAGAACACATGGAAAACCATCATCGTCATATAAAAGATGAATAATCACATTATGTATCACATAAAACATATAAGTGTTTGAAGCCAATATCTATAAATACATCTGACATGCCCATAACATGTTACAAAAATCAAAACAAGGGGACCCACATGTCCCCATCCCTATTCATTGTCTAGCGGATCCCATGCCAAAGGCTCTACTCCACCTACCCGTAGATCACGTACCACCTTACCATCCATCACCATGCGTCACATGATCCCTCTCCACTCTAAGGGAAGGCCTATGCACTCATCTGTGTGCTGATCATCTAACTCATGCTACCCTCTCTCAAAAACTCTAGTCATGAACACATCACATCTACGACGTATGTCAGTGAGTAGAGAACTGTCATCTGGACCTAATTGTGATGATGATGTTCCCTGATCTGCAGCACCAGGCGTTGCGTCTTGGCCTACATATCCTGTCGTTTTTACTGGTGCTATATATGCCTACCACATATTTTACACTCATTACCATATACATGTGATAAAAATATGAAATGCACCATAAAAATAGAAACTTAACACTGACTGTCCGGTCTCCATGCTCATCTAGGTGGAAGTGGTAGGTCAGGATCACCTTGATAGTTCTTCCTACTATAGAGATAAGCATTTATGTAAAGGGGCATTTGATCCTAGTGTGCAAAAAATTTGGGTCAGAACACACGCCCGACCCACCCTCCTCCCCCACTCCGCAATAGCTGCCCCCAACAGCACGTCTTGGGCTCTTGTGGGACCCATCCCGGATCTGTACATGAGGATGAACGGTAAGTATCTTCTCAAATAAGAAAGCACATAACGCTATACCAAATGCACAATCATGGTTCACTTGTCTTCTGCATAGACTCAGTTGTTATTTCACCAATGACATCATCATTTGGGCCCACCCATAGTAGGTCCCTGCTAATACACTCTCAACAACCATCATCTACCCACTAGTGACATGGTGGAACGCCTGGCTTCCCAGAATCTGTAGCACTACTGTGATGACAGCTCATGTCTCTAGCCTATCTAGATCAATGATCAAGATGGTCATGCCCTTCACACGAACACCTCATGGACAATGGTGATCCACAAACTTTTAAATGTTCCTCCCACGAGGCAATACCGAGTGTATAGCCCCCACCACCCCTAAGGGGGGGAGTCTGGTCTAAAAATAAATATCCTGTAGCGTGAACTTGATCATGTGCCCCTACACCATAAATACCTCTGGGTCAGGATCCCCAATAGCTCATGATCCTTGATAAAAAGGGCTCACCTGCCCTCATCAATAGGTTCTCTAACAACTTGAGAACCCCATAGCGAGCTAGCTCCCCTCGAACCCCCTGATGCCTCTAAATATCAAATCAAAGGGCATCCAAATCTCACTCACGTCAATTGATTTTCAACTCTTCCATGCCTAAAAACACCACATGTCTTGTCAATTCAAAGAATAAAATAACTGCCTTGATTGTTCAGCCTATAGCCCCCACCATACCAGCAAACCACTCTACTTCTCATCTCCAAATCGCAGTTTTTTTGCCCAAAACCTCTGAACTCGCAGGTTAACCTCTCTTTCTTGTGAGTTAAACTGTAGTTTTGGGCCCAAAAAGTGCAATTCAGCCACATTTTTGGTAGTGCACCCATAATACCTAGTTAAAAGGCCTAAATCATTTCCCTAGACAACCCGAAGGGTACCCCAAATCCAGCCAATCCTAGATTACCTTTGGAGGCCCCATCAAAATTCAGTTTGACAAAGCCTTCTAGAGGTAAGAGGAATCCATAAGAGGAAGATGTTAGAGCTCTTACTATCATATTCATTTAGGTTCCCATTATTTATTTTGATATACCCAACTTACTTGGGATCAAAGCTTCCTCCCCTTCAACTTTCCAATCCTCTATATCCCATTTTTCAGCTAAAATCGTTTCCCTTACATTGTGTATTGAAGTTTTCCATATCTTCTAGATTGATATTCTTTGACCTTTAAAAATAATTATGTTTCTCTCCTTCCATAAATTCTAGAGGAAAACAAAGACAAGGAACCAAGCTTAATCGACCATTGGATTTTTAAATAGAGAACCCCTCCAAGATTCATTGGCTACCTAAAGATTATTAGGTGTGTGGTCCAGGTAACCAAACATGAGCCTCACCTAGTTCCATAACTCCTCTGCCACTTCATAAGTGTTTAGTAAGTGCTCCATGTCCTCTTTGTGATGTTGGCATAAAGGACACCATGATGGCCCAATGAAACCCTTCGACTAGAGTTGATCCCAGTTAAAATTCACTTGCGGCTGATAAGCCATAAAAAAAGGGAAATATTCAGCCACAATTTGGTTGTCCAGATCTTTCGTTAAAACAACTCCTTAGGGATCACCAAGTGTTCAACAATTAACCCATAGGAATCCTTTTTCATAACCATACCCACATATTTGTTCCCCCACCTCAATTCATCATTATCCACTCCTATTTGGATTCTCCTTTCTCGCAAAGAGTGTTGTAGGATTAGCCAATATTGAACAGCTTTGTCTCTTGGGAAATTTTCTTCTGATTTCCACTCTCACCATTAAGAATGTATATTAGTCTCTTTCTAGAAATCTGCAACACATGAAACACCTTGAGAAATAGTGAAATCCCTAATTTGCTGATGTTCCTCAATGTGATCGAAGCATGGTATTTGCTACCACGAGTCCTCCCAAAATTTGCCAGCTTTTCCATTTCAAATATCCCAAAATATGTGATTGTGAATTACATGTTTATTATCCTCGACCAAGTTCTAAATATTTGATCCTGATGGGTACATGTTTGTCCTAACTTTATCCTCCTAAGAGCTACTAGGGTTGTATTTCTTGCCCCATTTTATTTCCCACGACTCAAATACTCCTTGCAACTGATGCCACCAGAGTTTCGCCCCCATCAATTTATTGAGCATCTTTGAATCCTTTAGGCCTAGTCCAACTACCCATTTCAGAAGGTTGACCTTCTTCTAAGACACCAATACCCATTTCCTAATTTGTCATGACCCTTTCCAAAGTAATTTATAGAATTTGGAGACAATATATTTATACACCCCTTTTGGAGTTGGTACCACGAACTATGGATAAATTGGAATAGATTGCAAGACTTCTTTCAATAGAGTAGCCCAACCAGCAATGTTTAGTAAGTGAAAATGCCAGTTATCCATACTTTTGGAGACTTTTCTTATAATATCCTACCAATAATTCATCCACAGAGGGTTTGCCACTAATGGGACTCCTAGATATTGTTGGAAAATGTAACTAGCCTTCGGTCTTCATTTAATGTATTTGAGTCATCTTGTACTGTACTTGTCAAAAGAATAAAGAAAATAATAATAATTATTATTATTATTGTGACTTATGAAAGCATGGGTTTCATTATTGGGTCATTGTGTTTAGGTCAAAGTCCCCATTGAGGACTTCTAGGATTTATTCTGAGTCTATAAAGTCACTGTACTTTTAAAGAGACCCTTCTTGGGCTTTTGAATCATGTAAAAAGGTTAAGTATTGAGTAAAATGTAATTTATGTATCCTCCACATCAAGTTGGCCTAGAAGAGATCAAGTCAGCCAAAGGACATCAATTTGACCTCCCTAAAAGCCTATACATAGAAGCAAGTCGAATTCATTTGGAGCACACTCTATCACAAGAAAGTTTTATATCTCTTGAAGCCATAAGAAGTGCGAAGTAGAAGAAGAAGGGGAAGGAAGTTTGAGTTGGGTGGAATCTAAGGAGAAGAATAAAAACAAAATGTTGGTGCCTCTCTCTCTTTGTTTCGTGCCCTAGTTTGGGAGATCGAAGTCTTCCAAGTTTTGTTGATACCAGAAGTTACCTAATGCTGGAAGCTACTACATAGTCAAAGTTGTTGGAAAAGAGGTCAAATATCGAGAAGGCTGACTTAGTTTGGAGGGAAGGCTTTGTCATTTCCTAGGATGAAGAGTCTCAAAGAATATTGTTGAAAGGAAGAGAATTTTGACTAGGTTTTCCCCTCGAGGGAGGTTTTTCCCTGGCATAGTGCCTATATCTAGTGTTCATTATTTTATCTGCTTTCTCTTTGGTAATTTCTTGATGAACTAAAGAAATAAGATATAAAGAAAATTTAATAACATCACAATTAATTATCAAGTATAAGAAAAAAAATTCCTTTCCGATTTTCGAGCATGGTATAAGAGCATTAGTGAAGAAAGAAGAAACAGGAAGTCTCAAGAACTTAATCAAGGAACCATTCAAAAAGGTAATTTTAGGGAAGAAGTCCACTATATTCAAGGAATATCTCTAACACAATCAAGGGATAGAAAAAACTTGAAGGAGCCTCAAACTACAGCTCTTGAAAGAAGAGGATTGACCTCATCCTTGGAAAGAACAAGGTTCTAGACTTGGTCAAAGGAAAGTAAAGAAGCCTACAAGAGACTCCAGTGATGCTGACAAAGTAAGACTCAAGGAATTATAATTGGTGGCCATGACTCTAATGGTAGAAGGAATAAAGGAAGGCATTTTCCCATTCATAACCAACATCAATCATACTCAGGAAATGTATGAATCCCTGTCAAAGTTATTCACTCTTAAGAACATTGGCCAAGTAACAAGTTTGAAAAATTAGCTAAGGACCACAAAGATGACTAAAGAAGACACATTGGCCTCCTTATTTGCCAAGATATCAAGAATCAGGGATGATCTTCTGGCCATTGATGAAATTGTTCCAGACAAAGAACTCGTGATCACTGCTCTATTATGATTGCCACCTACTTGGGGTGCATTTGCTGCAAGACTTAACAGTTGGAAGGAAGGTCCCACTTTTGAAGACCTATGGACTTCCTGCAATCAGGAAGAATTAAGGATCTCATTAGTTTTCGATTCTAAATATGTTTCAAATTCCTACATTTCTCAACATAAAGGAAATAAATCGAAAGGACCAATGAAGAAAGTTGACATGTCCAAGGCAGAATGATATCAATGTCATAAGAAGGGTAACTATAGGAGTGATTGTCCTGACAATCCAAGAAACAAGAAGAGAGAAAGACATCAAGCCAATGTTTTGAAAAACAAGATCCAAAGAAAGTCAAACTTGAAGAATCTGACATAAGGGACTTACACTACTAATTCCTTTGCATTTGGTCTTAGTTATTCTATTTTGTATTTTTGATATTTAGAATTTATAGGTTTTAACATGTTTTTGGAAAAGACATTTTCTTTTGTTTTATAAGCTTCTAGGTATCCCTCAAGATTTGGAGGGAGCCCCCAACAACTCCCAAAGATAAGTATCTCATCTTCTTTCAGTGTTCGGTTTCATATATTTATTTAAGTTTTTATTATATTAAATACTAATCATCAATATCCCTCTATTGTATTGATTAGGAAAATATTTGCTATGTCCTCAAGAAGTATGGAAGAGAGCCATCCAAGATAAGGTTTGTCAAGAAACAAAAGTATGCATTAAACGACAAAACATTGACTTCCTTATAGTAAAATGTTTATTCATTTGACAATCTATTACTAACATTTTTGTGACTAGCTATAGTGAATCATATTGATTCTTATTTTGGGTGATTCATCGCTTGATAAATCTACCCCACTCCTATTCTTAATTGATTTTATAGAAACCTAGACAATTTCTTTAAAAAGCCTTACCTAAGGGTATGCTAATGTGAATATCTAAAACCCTAAACTTCTTAGGCTTATTGTGAAATGCTATTTGAAGTTCTTGTTGATGATGTCATCATGAAATCTTAACTTAGGGTTGATGATAAAGTCTAAAATCCTGAACCTTTTGAAGTTTTGGTAATTTTGGGTTTGATATGTTTTTATATTGAAATCCTAACTCATTAGGGTTTGGTGGAATGTGTAAACAAGACCCATATAGTATCTTAGAAATGGTTTCCTTGGAATGTGTGTTTGTTTGATCAAACCCTAGTTTGTTGATATTCATGAAGTTGGGTTTGACTAACACATGATATGAAATGCCTATGCATGATGATGAAGTCTAGATGTATGAGTTGACATGTTTTTCAGTGGTCATGAATCCTAGGATTTGGAACTAAGCCCTAGTTAAAGTTTGTCTTTCTAGGCTGATAGTATTTGTGAAATTCTAGGGTTTTGGAGTTAAAAGTAAAAATCTCTCATGAATTATGACAATATGATAATTTGAGAATTTTGTAAGATTGTTGAATTCTGAGTTTTAGTTGGGATTGATGTTTGATTGAAAATCTAGGGTTTTCAACTGACCCTAGTGGAATCTGGTCATGTGAATGACTAAGTTGTGATTGGTTTTGATTGATTCTTTTTTATGAAATCTACGATTTGTATGAATTCCTAGTGGAAAGTCTAACATATGAATTCTGAAAGTTGTTAGATGCCTTGTATATCTATATTTGTTTTAATTGTTTCTAGGGTTTTTTATATGTTGTAGCAACGTATGGTACACTTTTGAAAGAAACATTGAAACCCTAGATGGAATGAGAGTTGTTATGAAGAAGTCTAGGGTTTATGACAATGTCCCTAGCAAGATGTTGAAGAGTATATGTCTCTTGTTTGTAATTAATTTTGGGTATCTAATATGTATAAAGTTGAAATTCTTCTATGATTCTGATATGGCTAACTTCATGCTTCTATAGATTTGGTTGTACTTGCTATCTAAGTTGTGTAGGTACACAATCTTCAATATGGTGAAGATGCGCATTGATGTGATAAGCATGATGAGGATGATAATGACTATGATGAAATGGTTGTAAGCCATGAAATATTCTCCGATGATGAAAAGAAGAAGTTGATCTCTCTGAGGAAGCCTGAATAGAAGAGATCTCTGTAATATTAAGAGGGAGTCTAGATAAAGAGATGTTCCCTGGTTGAGAGGGAGGGCATAGCTTGATTTTGATTGAAGAATGAATTTTGGAGGATATGTTGTTGCGTGAGAGGTAGGAAAGGAAAGTGTATGATTGAGGAATCTTTTGTCAGAGATTCAGTTGATATTCCTAGTATGAAAAGTTGAGAAGAAACATCAACACCCCGGAGGCTTGTATTTGATTATGTACATATCAAAGTATATTATTCTTTGGGGTTGTGTTTGTACAGGTGAATCTCTCGAATGTGTTGATAACATGCTAGTTACCAGTCAGCTTGACGGGGAGAGATTGGTTATCCTTGATATGTTGGTTCAAGGAGTGTTGAGGCTTTATGAGTGAAGCATTTACGGGGAGGACATCTGGCCAGCACTTTGTGTTGATGTCTAGGTCCTGAAGTTGGAAAAGTGGTGTTGATTATAGAGGTCTGTTTTTTTATAAACACCTGAATCTTTAGGTTGGTGGTTAGCAAGTAAGACTGATGGTATCTAGAGAGGTTAAAAGCTTGATTCCATATTAGTCCCACCCGAATAGATTTCCCTAGTCAGGAATCTAGTCCATGGCATTGTGGCACCAAATTTCTTCATGGTTCACATAGTTGACATCTTCCTTGTACTTGTATATGATGAATACCTCCCTAGTTAAGAGAGAGTGTTGGAAAATGTAACTAAGTTCGATCTTCATTTAATGTATTTGAGTCATCTTGTAATGTACTTGCAAAAATAATAAAGGAAATAATTTTTATTATTGTTATTGTGACTTATTAAATCATGGGTTTCATGCTTCGGTTAGGTCAAAGTCCCCATTGAGGACTTCTAGGATTTATGATGAGTCTATAGGGTCATCGTACTTTTAAACAGACCTTTCTTGGGCTTTTGAATCATATAAAAAGGTTAAGTATTAAGTCAAATGTAATTTATGTGTCCTCCACATCAAGTCGGCCTAGAACATATCAAGTCAGCCTAAGGACATCAATTCGACCACCCTTGAAGCCTATAAATAGAAGCAAGTCGAATTCATTTGGAACATACTCTCTCACAAGGAATTTTGATATCTCTTGAATTCAGAAGAAGCGTGAAGTAGCAGAAGAAGGGGAAGGAAGTGTGAGTTGGGTGGAGTCTAAGGAGAAGAAGAAAAATGAAATTTTGGTGCCTCTCTCTCTTTGTTTAGTGCCCTAGTTTGGGAGACCGAAGTTTTTCAAGTTTTGTTGATGTCAAAAGTTGCCTGATGCCAGAAGTTGCTACATAGTCGAAGTTGTTGGAAGAGCAGTCAAACATCTGGGAGGCTGACTTGGAGTGGAGGGAAGGTTTTTTCTTTGTATAGGGTGAAGAGTCTCAAATAATACTATTGAAAGGAAGAGAATTTTGACTAGGTTTCCCCCTCGAGGGGGGTCTTTCCTTAGCATAGTGCCTATATATAGTGTCCATTGTCTTATTTTCTTTTTCTTTGGTAATTTATTGATGAACTAAAGAAACAAGATATAAATGAAACTTAATAAAAAGTCAAGAACATCACTAGTAATTATCAAGTATAAGAAAAATTTTAGACTTTTCGATTTTCTAACAGATAATTGGTCGGCAGAGCTCCCAACTGAAATCCAAGTGTTTTGGCCAAGCTTCTTTAGATTGGTTTTCTAGTATTAAAGAAGTATATGTTAAATCTTTCCCCATTGATTAGGGTCTTCATGCATCATAGAAATCTAATAGGATAGTATCCAAGGATCTCATCTCCTATAGATATGGATCCCCAAAGATCATAATGTCATCCACAAACTGTTGATGGGTAATGGGAAAATCCTACCCCAAAATTTGGACCCCTTTTAGATGCCCCATATGAATTGTTTCTTTAATATACCTTCCTAACCCTTCAATTGCAATGATGAATAGAAAGGGAGAAAGAGGGTCTCCCTATCTGAGGTTTTGAGATGATGGGAAGGTGTACGTAGGAGATCCATGTAGCAAAATGGAGAAGAACAGTGTGAAGATTGATGATCTTATCCATATTATCCATGGAGTAGATAAACCAAAATCCTCTAGTGTTCTCAATAGATAACTCCAATTCAATCTATCATATTCCTTGGATAAATCAAGTTTGACAACCATCTCGAGCTTCCTACTCTACTTTAGTTAGTGAATTATCTCATGGGAGGTCACAATACCATCTAGGATATGTTTACCTTCCATGAACCCCATTTCTCTCAGATTATTATATGTTTCAATAGAGGTTTAAATCTTCTCACTATAACTGACAAAATAAATTTATACACCACATTACATAGAGAAATGAGTCTGTAGCCACTTGGATCTCTAGAGTTGTTTACTTTAGGAATCAGAGTAAGAAAAGTATCAATTAATCTGGACCATACCTATTGTGATCTCCCAGATTCATCAACAAGGGCATGGACTTCTCTACCAAAGAAAACGCTAGTAAGGTTTGAAGAAATTTGTGGTGAAACTGTCTAGACCTGGGGCTTTGCTATAGGAATTACCTTCACCACTTCCTCCACTACATCAAACAAAATTTCCCTCATAAGTGCAACAATTTTTTCTAGAGTTATCAAATAGGGTATATGGTGTGTCACCTTGTTAATGACTTCAGACCTATTGTGTTTGTCTTCAAAAAAAAAAAATCTTTGTAAAAGGAAACCAACTCTGCCTTCATATATTCGTATTCGACTAATTGGGTGCCTTCCCTAGATGTTAGAGAGAATATTTGATCATTATGTCGATGTTTAATCATGGTTCTATGAAAAAAGTTGGTATTATGCTTTCCCTCTCTTAACCATTGTATATAGGACTTCTACTTCCATAGTGTTTCTTCTTGTTTTCATTGCATCTCCAAATCACGGATAAGGCACACTTCCTCCTCAACCAGGGTTTCTCATCTCCCTTCTACTATGATTCTACCCTGTATTTCCTCCATGTGCACTTTCAGCTTACTTTTTTCTACATGTATATTCCCAAACTCACTCTTATTCCAAGGTATTATTTTTTGTTTAAGCTCCTTCATCTTACGTTGGAACATCTGCATCAAACTACCCCTCGGCATCGAAATTTCCTACCACCACTTCTCGATATTGGCTAAAAAGTCTTGGTTTTGGAGCCAAGAACTATCAAAGCATAATGGCATGTTTTTGGGTGTCATTTTCAGATCAATAACGAGTTGGATTGGCCAATGACTAGATACCATACTTAGGAGGATTATTGCTTTAGTGAACATGTCTTTTACTAGGGCTTCTTCTAATAGAAAGAAGCGATCCAGATGGCAAGCTACCTGGAGTCAACCTCCAAGTCAGTTATTCCAAGTATGTATACCATTTATCATCTCCACTTCCACGAGCTTAAGATCCTGGATAACTTCTTAGAAGAGTGCCACTGCTGGTTCTAGCCTCGTAATGCCACCTTTTTTTCTTCTAGACTCTAGATTAGGTTAAAATCTCCACTGATTATCCAGAACTCATCTTAATTAATCTACCTTAACTTCTACAAATCCTCCAAGAAGAGTACGTTTTTGCTAGGAAATGAGGGACCATTTATCCCATCTAAGCTCACCATCTCTCCAACCCAAGAAAAACAAAACCGACCCAAAAGAACAATAGGGCTCGACCCCCAGTCCTAAAAGAACACCCCCTCAGGAACCTAATAAAAAATTAGGACTCATGAACAACCTCTCACATCCAACGTCATAAGCTCATTTCCCCTCCAACATCTACCTATAATATTTGTTAACTTCTCACATGAGACATTAATCTCCTGCAATATCACTATCTCTGGTTTTTCCTTCTCTATCTAGGCTTCAAATATCATTACTTACCTTTACTATTTAACCCTCGAATGTCCCAAGAGACCAATTTCATTGTGTAATTGACGAAATTCGACAAAAATATTTCGTAATATAATTCATTTTTCCAGAGTTCAACAAGAAATCGCTTGCTTCCTTAAAGGCTTCCCTAGTGGATTTTCTCCATTTTTTGCTCCTTTCGATTACAAGGGGTTTATTCAGTTGAATGCCTTAAGATTCATTGTTCCTCTCCATGTTTGATTATCCTAGCCTAGGTGCGAAGAAACTCCAACATGGTCCTTTCATCTATGCCCAAATTTTCTTGTTTATCCTCCACTTCCAAAACCTTATTAGTTTGAACCAAGAATTATTTGAGCTCCCTATCAATTTAAGAATCCTTTGGGGTTTACTCTCTTTGTTGAGTTATTGTTTTGTCTCTCAATCTCCAATGGTTGCTTTGCTAACTTTTCTTGCAATATCTTTGTTTCCTCCAAATTTTCCAGCTGCTCCAGGGTGGCATATTGATTTTACCCTAGCTTCGACAACTCCTTTTCTTGCGGTTTCTCTTGCGCAACTTGTGTAGTTTGATTACGAACATTTTTATTCTTTTTTGAAGCCATGGATTGGAATCCATCTCCTTCACCCATCTCCATATTTCTTTGTGCTTCTGCTAGGGTTAATAGGAAATGTCTGATGAGATGATCATACTCAAGGCATCGCCTACATTTGAACAAAACATACTCATAATCAGGAGGCTGTGTCCATATCGAATCATGGTATTTGATCTTGATTGATTCAAGAAGGGATTTTGATATGTTCATATATATGCAGATTCTAGTGTATTACATGTGCCTTCTCCTTTTGGTAATATTCGATATCTTCACGAAATCCCCAATAGCATTTTCTATACCTTAAAGAATATTTGGTTCCTACAAATCATTCGGCAAATAAAAAACCTCACCCAAAACGATGCTGCCAGAAATTGTTCATTTTCTAGGTTGTAACACTCCTCCCAAAACATCTTAAAAAGTTTTGAATTATTCATAAAATACGAGCCATTTTCAAAAAGCTTCTTCTAATCATCTAGATCTAAAAAGATAACTGTGAAAAAACCCATGTCTTTTAGTCGAAGTTCCATCGATCCTTTCGGACGCCATTTTAGCTTAATCCACTTAACAATATCTTGTTCCTGCAAACAGATGTTATTAAATTTACAAATCAAAGTATGATCTTTCACAAATTGTCATGATTTCTCTAGCCTATTGTTAGGGTTCAAAAACCACAGATTTGTTGTGGCCTTTGGGAGACATCTCCCTTTCATTCTCACTTGCCATTAAACCCCCAACGTCGGGGTTTCCTCTGAACCTTCACTACCTGAATAAGATCCATCGAATCATTCCATCTACTTTTGAGCACCAGTAACAATGTTGCAGCAGGAGGGGGTTTCACCCCTCCGCAGAGTGCTACTCATTGGGCCAATCAAGATTGACAACCTAGAAGGAGCCCCCAACACAATGTTGAAGACATTTGCGTCAACTTCCACCCACTCCTTTCATAAAACAAAAAAAGGAGAACCCTAACCAAACCTTAGCATAGCTCTCTTTGCATTTTCTAAAATGTATTTATCTTTATTTAAACAAGTTATGTTAAATAAATTATTTAACCATAACTTTAAATTCTATAAAAATACATTAAATTAACGAAACAATAAATTTTAGAAAGTATATTAAATTTCAATTTAAAAAATGAGTATTGAATGATGTATTTAATTGTCAGAAAAAATGCACACAAATTTGTTATTAATTTAATTAACGACTTGTCTTTTGTGAGACTTTTCAGAAGTTTTTCGACTGGGTTTTTCTAGTCTAATTTCTCTAAAATCCAACAGGAATTTATTGAAACTGCAAGCTTGATGGGTAACCCCTGCACAATCCAAGTGCCCTAGGGGTTTTCAAGGTGTTGAATCCATATATAGAGTCAAAAAACAAGATTTCACCTCAAAAATTTTCGTCATATTTTGTAGAATTTTCTCTACAAATCAGCTAGCTCACTGATATCATGTAGAAATTTCACTTGTAGATCAAACTGATATATGCAATGTACTAAAGCATAATACTAGATCTACATCTACCATAAACTTTGCAGAAGCTTAATTGAACATGAGCAACATCAAGCATGAACACATATAACTGATAAGAAATAATCAATCACACATAACACGAAAGAATTTATCCGGGAAAAGCACCAACCTAAAACCCCATCTCTGTATTATCAATCAAGTGGAAATCCTCATCAACATACAAAAAGTATCAGCTCAAAAACTATCCTGCTCTCTCTGTACTCTGATGATGTATCTCATGGACTATCTAGACCTATATATAGGCTCCACAAGTCCTCCAAGCCCCTATTTCCTTGCACAGTTTTGATTGGGGTCCAATTACATAACATGTGTGAATTGGCCAAATCATACTTATTGTCACCTCAGGTCCAACTATGCAGTACTAGAAGGAATAATATTCCTTCCTCATGCAAGGAATATTCACTAGGAATATCCTAGCAACTGATAGTACATTGTCCCTCATCTGATCTCAACTTGGTCTCTGTCTGAACTGCCATGCATCAGTTATCCATGAGTGAATACTCAGTTATCTGAAAATATCAGTTGTCACATGCATGCAAGCATCAACAAACTGAATCTCATTAATTTAACAAACTGTTAAATTAATCTAACTAGACTTGACTAAGTTAAACTAAGTCAAATGATCCTCTCAATATAGAACTCATCCTTAATTCCTCAATTAGTGGAGCAAATCAAGGACACATTCCCCAATCAGTGGAGAAATTATTGCATGTTCTCACAAAACTTCAAGTTTGATTTTCCTTAACTAATTAACTCAAACTGAATTAATTAATTAATATTCAAACTGCTCGTAAGACAAAATTCAAATTTTACTTCCTATTTTAGACCAAGGAATGCCTAAAAAAAGGAATCCAACCAGAACTGCTAAAAATAGAACTTCTATTTTTAGCACTTATATTTTTCATTCCTTGTTGCCCAATCCAGCACTAATACCCAAACTGTTATTTTTACAGTGCTATTTTTAGCATTTCTTGTTGCCATTTTTCAACACTCCCTCTCAACAAGAAAGGCTTTCTCTTGAACCTGATCATGTACCTCTGGAATGTTCTACATGCAACACATCTACCAAGTGTGGTTGCTCTAGCAACTCTCAGAACAAAAAAAACTCCCAACTGACCTCTTTGTTGGGATAGAACCATACTCTGATGCTGAAGCTCTACCTGCTGCTGACAAGTGCTCCCTCTCTGACCTCTGTGCTACTACAACATCTCCATGTATCTTGCACCTTTGCACCCTTCTATGTGCTACCCTGCACTGTGCAACACACTTGTGCCTCTCGCATTACTGCAGCCTGCATGCTCTACGTTGTCCTGGGATTCCCTGCACTGTAGCTCTCTCTGTCGCTCCATCTGCATCTGTCTCTACCCAATCATTCAGTTCTGCTACTCCTCATCGAGGCTCTCATAGAAAATTTGAATCAAAGAGGTTGGGTACCTCAAGGATCCTGCCCCTCCTCCTTGGGACGATCACTCCACATCACCCCACCTCCTACCTAGAGGTATGGCTGCATATGATCCCTCTTCCCACCTAGCTCGAAATTTCCCCCTACTGAAGGTCTCTGCATGAGTAGATGTCTCTACTCGATCTCCACTCAGCTTCCCCTGTTGTGGCTGCTCCACAACCTCCTGAGCCTGCTGCACCAATCGTGGCTCCTCCACAATCGTCCGAGACTTCTTCTGGCACTGCATGTTGAGAGCTAATATACTCTCCCTCTCAACCACCAAGTCTCCATCAGTTGCCTTGCTACTCAAGGCTTTGCATGCATCTTGAACCTCAAGAGCATACAAGTTCTTAACCTGTGAACCAATCTGCTTCACCTATCTAGTGATGATGTGTCTAAGGAAAACCTTTCCCTTACTAAAGACTACATCATAGCCTCTGTCTTCCAGCATCACGATCGACTCCAAGTTTCTCTTAAGTCTTGGTACATACTTGACATCAGTCAAGGTAAGGCGAGCTCCATGCTCCCTCTGAAAAATAACCATGCCTACACCTGAGACACTATACTTTTCATCATTACCCATCATTATGAGTATCTGGAGATCTTTCTCCTCCAAAGTACTGAACAAACTCCTGTCATCGGTCATGTGGAAAGAAGCTCCACTGTTAAGAAACCAACCACTTCCCACCATGGATGAAACCATGCATGCGAAGAGTGTGAAATCTGACTCAAACTGTGAAGCAAGTGCCTCACCTTGAGATCCTTCCTCGAATCCCTTCTTGGATTTCCTCAGTGGACAATTTGTAACAAAATGGCCCACCTCATGAAACCAAAAGCATCGTACTTTCGATTTGTCAACTTTCTTCCCACCATGGGGAGAACTGGATTCGGAAAGAGAACCTTCTCCTTCCCCTTCTTCACCTTACTTGCTAAGGCACAGTTCTCTTCATCCTCCATGGATGAAGAACTGTCTTTGGTGCTTCGTCTGATCTCCTCCTGCATCAAATCCAACCATAGTCGTTCCCAATCTAGCAATTTCTCCCTTCCATTAACCGAGTCCTGGTAGCTATGCCAACTCTTAGGAAGGCCAAGGAGTGCTAGACTCACCATGTCATCATCAGTTTTCATGACCCCTACACTTGCAAGCTCATCCCTACATGAGGTGAGCTTTTTCAGATACATAGAGATCGTCTCATCCTTTTCACACTTGATATTTTGAATTTTTTCCTTCAGTGCCAGCTTCCTCTAATCACTGTTATTCTGATAAAGATCTTTCAATGTTTTCCACATCGAAAATGGAGTCTCCTTCCCATGGAGGCTCGAGACTACGTGATCTTGAACTCCCTCCAGGATGATTCTCCTAGCTCTAGCCACACACTTCTTCCATTCAGCCAATTGAGTAGCATCAGTCGGCTTCTGGACTTCTTGATCAGTGAAGTCCTTTAGGTCGTTATCTTTTAATATTGCCTCCATGCGATCCTTCCAGGCTATATAGTTTGAGCTGTCATCCAGTGCATACTCAAGCCTCAAACCATAGAACGCCATCAGTGAAATAGATGTGATAAGAACTTAATTCAATATTTAGAAACCACAAACTTCTTCCTTCTTGTATATTGTTCTTCCTTAATCACCTGTGCTCTGATACCATGTAGAATTTTCTCTACAAATCAGCTAGCTCACTAATATCATGTAGAAATTTCACCTATAGATCAAACCGATATATGCAATGTACCAAAGCATAATACTAGATCTACATCTACCATAAACTTTGCGGAAGCTTAATTGAACATGAGCAACATCAAGCATGAACACATATAACTGATAAGAAGGAATCAATCACACATAACACAGAAGAATTGATCATGGAAAAGCACCAACCTAAAACCCCATCTCTGTATTATCAATCAAGTGGAAATCCTCAACAACATACAAAAAGAATTAGCTCAAAATTTATCCTGCTCTCTCTATACTCTATTGATGTAGCTCATGGACTTTCTAGGCCTGTATATATAGGCTCCACAAGTCCTCCAAGCCCCTATTTCCTTGTGCAGTTTTGGTTGGGATCCAATTACATAACATGTGTGAATTGGCCAAATCATACCTACTGTCACCTCAAGTCCAACTGCGCAGTACTAGAAGGAATAATATTCCTTCCTCATGCAAGGAATATTCACTAGGAATATCCTAGAAACTGATAGTACATTGTCCCTCATCTGATCTCGACTGGGTCTCTGTCTGAACTGCCATGCATCAGTTATCCATGAGTGAATACTCAGTTATCTGAAAATGCCAGTTGTCACATGCATTCAAGCATCAACAAACCGAATCTCATTAATTTAACAAACTGTTAAATTAATCTAACTAGACTTGACTAAGTTAAACTAAGTCAAATGATCCTCTCAATATAGAACTCATCCTTAATTCCTCAATTACTGGAGCAAATCAAGGACACATTCCCCAATCAGTGGAGAAATTATTGCATGTTCTCACAAAGACTTCAAATTTTATTTTCCTTAACTAATTAACTCAAACTGAATTAATTAATTAATAATTCAAACTGCTAGTAAGACCAAATTCGAATTTCACTTCCTATTTTAGACCAGGGACTGCCTAAAATAGGAATCCAACCAGAACTGCTAAAGATAGAACTTCTATTTTTAGCACTTACATTTGTATTCCCTACTTCCCAATCCAGCACTGATACCCAAACTGCTATTTTTAGCAGTGTTATTTTTAGCATTTCTTGTTGCCATTTTTCAACATATTTTGGCACCATAAAGTCCAAAAAATCACACTAAAGACAAATCCTTTAATTAATAATAAGATTTAAGTGGATAGGGGCAAAAAGAGTGGGATGGGTTATTTATGGTCCCTCGGAAATTAATTTTTTTGAGTTCTTCACGGTCCTTGAAAAATTAATTTTTTAGAGTATTCATAATGTTTTGGGAAAGATAACAAATAATTAGGTAGAAGTGTATGGTTTATTCCATGGTATTCTTCTCTCCAAAGAATTTCATGTCTTTTCTCTCATTATTTTCAGTGACTATTGGTTTAATAATTCACTATTTGATCAAAAGATCTTCTCCTAGAAACAAAAATTTTTTAGTCCACCCAAAAAAACAACAACCAAAATGCATTTTATTTTTTAATTTCTTTCTTGAAAAGGAAAATTAACCATTCTTGCATGCAATGATTTACTTTACTATATTTAAGTTAGGTGATTATGGTTATGAAAGGAAATTATACTCTAAATTTTGAGGGTGTTACTTTACTATCCTTAGGTGATTATGGTTAGGTAAGGAATTTATGTTCTAAATTTTTAGGTTTTATTATTTTTTAATTTATTAAATAAAGTTAAATTTAGGGAAGAATAATTGGTCTGTGAAAGGGCAGAATTTGGTTGAAAATAGATTTGAAAAAGCTGAGTTTTTTTTTTGTTTTCTTTAACCTTGTAATTTTTATGGGGAAAGGTTTTGTATAATATGCATTTTTGTTTATTTCTTGATGAAATAATTTATTATTATTATTATTATTATTTGATGATTTAGATTATTCTAAAATGAGTTAAACAATTTAGAGTAATTATTTATGTGTTGGAGAGACACTTTCCATCGTAGTATGGTAGAGATGTTGTAATGTAATGTCCTCTAATATTTTTTGAAACGTCAAAATAAAATAAAATAATTAATAATTTATAAATTATCACTAAAACGATTCTACTAGGTCAAATTACATAAAATAAAATATAAAATAATTATTATAATTATAATTAATAATGAAACATGCATAGATCCATCTTAACTTTCAATTTACCCATCACTAAGAGGGATCAATTCTCTTTTCACTTTAAAAGGTTTGTATCTCAAGAGATTTGATTCATCTCGATGTTTGGTAGCTTCAAAGTTAAGATGGATCTAGGCAAGTGGTTAATATCAATTTTTTTATCAAATAATGAGAGTGTTATCACTTGCCCTTATCCCATACCATCATAGATTCATTTTTGTGAAAGTGGTCAAAGACAAAAATCATCATAGTTGTTTAAAAATCTTTCGGTGATAATCACATCAAAGATAATTTGTCGGGGCATTTCAAACCATCCACTGTGGTTCATCATCAAGACAAGATGGAGAATCAGATCATGGCATTGAATTAAATAAGTAGGGCGATGTAGAGATAATAACTTCTAACAACTAGAATCTAATAGCTAATTTTGAACAAGGAAAAACTAATTAATAAAAATCACAAAACAAAAAAGAATTAAAAAATATATTTTAATAGAAGTTATAGAGATTAAAAGTAAATAAAACGAAATAAAAGATATTAGCCTATTATAGGTCACACAACACTTGGTCAAAATTAATTCATGCCTCGTTGATACCTTTAGCTCTTTATTATTTAATTTTGACCAATTGTTGTTTGACCTATAATAAGTTGGTCCCTTTTTCTTTCCTTTTATTTACTTTTAATATGTATAACTTTTATTTAAATATATTTAAAAAAAAAAATTATGATCTTTATTAGTAAATAATTTATCCTTGTTCAAAATTAGTCTTTAGATTCTATCCATTAGAAGTAATTATCTCTACATAACACTCGGTCAAAATTAATTCATGCCTTGTTGATACCCTTATCTCTTTATTATTTAATTTTGACCAACTGTTGTTTGACCTATAATAAGTTGGTCCCTTTTTCTTTCCTTTTATTTACTTTTAATATGTATAACTTCTATTTAAATATATTTTTAATTTTTTTTATGATCTTTATTAATAAATAATGTTTCCTTGTTCAAAATTAGTCTTTAGATTCTATCCATTAGAAGTAATTATCTCTGCATTGCCCTACTTATTTAATTTGATGCCATGATATGATTCTCCATCTTGTCCTAATGATGAACCACATTGGATGATTCGAAACGTGTCGACAAATTATCTCTGATTTGATTATCACCGAAAGATTTCTTAACACATATAATATGGACGCCTACATTCAGTTATCATCATAGTTGTTAAGTCGAGACTAGGCTCAAATTCAATCTTATTAGATGTTATAACTTTATATTTTAAGATGACCTATTCACAAGGTGGTCATCCAATCATAATAACAACTTTATCAATTGATGGGTTTCCTCTCCCAGGACAAGATACAAGATAGAAAGAATTAATATAATATATAAATCAAGGACTACGTAAATTAAAAAAATACAAAATTTTAAAAATATCATAAAAGTATTGCACACACACATATAAACAAAAAAACCAAGAAATATATTAATAAACATAGTGAGTTAGGTGTAGCTCAAGTCATTACCATGATATTTGTTATTCCCCATATCAAAGTTTAAATCCCACTTTGTGACATGCTTTCTCTCTTCATGAGCCAATTGTTGACTATTAACCTAGCCTTGAGTCATAAATAATTTAGGATACCCTAGGTACCATCCTCAAAATGAAGAGAAGTAGGCAATGGGTTTCCTTGGAAAATGTTTTCACATACCCAAACTGCTAAAACCTATTAGGAAGGTGGGGTACTCAAAATTTACTCTTAATTGTCTTTCTTAGCATGATTCTATTGCCGCTTCTAGGATCATTGATTTATTCTAGTCATCAAGAGCTTTTTGATGAATGCATTCTTCCTTAATTATGAGCTTCGAGCAAGGAGTTAGGCCTTTTAAAGTTCCTTAGGCATTTTTCTGCTTTACTTGATGATGTCATCATGCCTACATGGCACATGATCCCGTGTAGCATTATATGGTGACATGTCAATTAGTGTATGAAATTTTTCCACTTTCACAATTTTTTAGGCAATTCTAGAAATTTTAACCCACGCGACATATTACATCCTCAAAATTTATCTCATTTAGCCAAAAAAATTGCATGATGAGATGCACCACATCCCAAATATTTTCTACTTTGTAATCTATCACATAGATAATTTTTATGGTGTGATGCATTGCACCTAAGAGAGTTTTCCTCCATGCAATACGAAAATCTATCTCCCTTTATGATGTCACTAAAAACTTTTTTTTCCTAAAAAAAGAGGCTCATTGCCTTTACCACATCACATGACAGTTTCCTTTCTTGCGATATATTGCACCATAATTTTAGTAGTGTGATACAACACATTACACCAAATTTATTTTAATGCTCAACTTTCTTCCTCCTCCTGCTTCTTCTTCTTCCTTCTTCCTTCTTCCTTCCTTCTCCTCGATCGTCATGTCATGCCTAAAACTTTTTAGGTGTAGTGTATTGCACCAAAAGTACTTTGGTGCAAAACACTACACCTCATCCAATCTTTTTTTCAACTCAAAAATAAAATAAAAACTATCTTAGTACTTCCCTTGGCATTTCCTTATGCCTTCAGTATTATGACTTCTTAATTTTCTATTTTGTGATGTATTTTGTCGCAAAATTTATAATGTGATATGTTGCATCATTTAAATCTTAAGGGTGCGGTGTATCACACCACAAAAAATTGTGGTGAAATATATTATTTCTTTCAGGTAGATATGCCTGTTACGATTATTCTGTGGACATAGTAGTCACCAATCTCCGAGGACCATAAACCACATAGAAAAAAATAAAAATAAAAAAACAAACAAGTAATTATCGTAATTTTAAAACTATCACTTTCATATTTAAGAATAAAATAAATAAAAACATTGGTAGTTTAAACCAAGAATTCTTTGAGATCCCTATCAACCTAAGAATCCTCTTGGGTTTTTTGCTTGGGGTTTACTCTCTTTGTTAAGTTACTTTTTTGTCTCTCGATCTCCAATGGTTGCTTCACCGACTTTTCTTGCAATATCTTTCTTTTCTCCAAATTTTCTAGCTGCTCCTGGGTGGCATATTGATTGTCCCCTAGTTTGGACGACTCCTTTTCTTGCGGTTTCTCCTGCGCAGAGTGTGCGGTTTGATTACAAACATATTTATTATTTTTTGAAGCCACAGATTGGAATCCATCTCCTTCACACATCTCCTTATTTCGTCGTGCTTTTGGTAGGGTTAACAAGAAATTTCTTACAAGATGAGCATACACAAGGCATTGCCTACATTTGAGCAACGCATGCTCATAATCAGGAGGTTGTGTCCATATCGAATCATGGTATTCGAGCTCGATTGATTCAAGAAGGGGTTTTGATATGTTCATATGTATGCAGATTCTAGTGTATTATGTGTGCCTTCTACTTTTGGTAATATTAGATATCTTGACGAAATCCCCAATAGAATTTGCTATACCGTCCAGAATATTTGGTTCCTAGAAATCCTTCGGCCAGTAAAAAAGCCTCACCCAAACTGACGCTGCCAGAAATTGTTCATTTTCTGGGTTGTAAGACTCCTCCCAAAATCTAATGAAAAGTTCGGCATTATTCATAAAATACGGGCCATTTTCAAAAACCTTCTTTCGATCATCTAGATCTAAAAAGTTAGCTATGAAGAAACCCATGTCTTTTAGTCACAATTCCATCAATCCCTTTGGATGCCATTTTAGCTTAATCCACTTAACAATATCGTGTTCCTGAAAACATATGCCATTAAACTTACAAATCAAAGTATGATCTTTCACAAATTGTCATGATTTCTCTAGCCTATTGTTAGGGTTCACAAACCACGGATTTGTTGTGGGCTTTGGGAGACATCTCCCTTTCATTCTCACTTGCCATTAAACCCCCAACACCAGGGTTTCCTCTGAAACTTTACTACTTGAAGAAGATCCATCGAATCATTCCATCTACTTTTGAGCACCAGTAACAATTTTGTAGCAGGAGGGGGTTCCACCCCTCCGCAAGGTGCTACTCATTGGGCCAATCAGGATTGACCAACTAGAAGGAGCCCCCAACACATTGTTGAAGATGTTTGCATCGGCTTCCACCCACTCCTCTCAAAAAACAAAAAAAAGAAGAAGAACCCTAACCAAACCCTAGCAAAGCTCTCTTTGCAGTTTCTAAAATGTATTTATCTTTATTTAAACAAATTATGTTAAATAAATTATTTAACCATAACTTTAAATTATATAAAAATACATTAAACTAACGAGTTGCCTTTAGTGGGACTTTTTGGAAGTTTTTCAGGTGGGTTTTTCCAGTGTAATTTCTCTAAAATCTTGCAGGAATTTATTGAAATCACAAGCTTAATGGGTAACCCCTACACAATCGAAGTGCCCTAGGGGTTTTTCAGGGTGTTGAATCCATATATACAGTCAAAAAACCAGTTGAATCCATATATATAGTCAAAATAACATAAATCAAGATTTCACCTCAAACATTTTCCACCGGATTTTGGCACCAAAAAGTCCAAAAAGTCACAATATAGGCAACTCTTTTAATTGATAATAAGATTTAAGTGGATAAGGGGCAAGAGGAATCGGAGGGGCTATTTATGTTCACTCGGAAATTAATTTTCTTGAGTTATTTATGGTCCTTGAGAAATTAATTTTTTCGAGTAATCATGGTGTTTGGGAAATATGACAAATAATGAGGTAGAAGTCTATAGTTTATTCCAAGGTATTCTTCTCTCGAGAGAATTTCATGTCTTTTCTCTCATTATTTTAGGTGATTATTAGTTTAATAATTCATTATTTGATCAAAAGATCTTCTCTTGCAAATGAAGTTCTCAATAATCTTCTAAATCAGATAAAGTATCAAAAAATTATCTCGAAAATAAGTTTCAAACATATTTTAAGGAGTAATAACCCAGAAACAAATAAATATGCCAACCAAAATTACAATTTAAAATTTGGAAAATTGATAATTAATAGTCCATTAAATCTATCTTCCATCCCTTAATGGGGTAACCATAGATAATATCTTAAAAATCAAAAAAATTAGAGTCTGCTAATTCAACATGGATCAAGATAAAAGTATAGGGTACTGGTCCGTCCTTGATATAAGTTAATTGTGTACCGTAATTAAAACCGTATGTTTCGTGATTTCAGGTACTGCTTTCAGCTTTATGCAAATTGTGCTCTCTCAATGTAACACGTGTCAAATTATTTATTTGATCGGTGGACCACACCGGATTCTCTGATTATATACCTGAAGTATAAAAAGTGCAATACTGAATATACGACAAATTTCTGAACCATGTAATCTAACCATTGTCCATTCTCAATTATTTATTTAATAAAATTGAATGATTGCAGGATGGATGATGCATTTTCTTTTTTAACAGTTCCTGCACGCAATTATTTACTATACGCAGTAGTCTATAACGCGACTTTTTGAAAGCTTTTCCGGCGGATTTTTCCGGTCAAAATCCGGCAGCAATTCATTGGAATCCCAAGTTTGATAACTAGTTTCTGCACAATCAATGGCTCCCAGGGGTTTTCCAGGGCGCTGAATCCAAATATGCAGTTAAAAAACCATTTTAACTGCTAAAAATCAAGATTTACGCTCATTTCTTCCGCCGGATTCCGTCACCGGAATCTCCAAAAAGTAGCATTATAGACAACTCCTTTACTATACTATCTTTAGTTGGTGATTATGGTTATGAAAGGAATTTATATTCTGAAATTTTAAGGTCTTACCTTACTATCCTTACTATCCTGGGTGATTATGGTTAGGAAAGGAATTTATGTTCTGAATATTTAGGGTTTTATTATTTTTTAATTTATTAAATAAAGCTAAATTTAGGATAGAATAATGGACGGTGAAACGCCAGAATTTGGTTCAAAATAGATTTGAAAAAGCTGAGTTTTTTTTTAATTTTCTTTAACTGTGTAACTTACTTTTACTGTGAAAGGTTTTCTATAATATGCCAAAAAAAATTAATTTTTAGTTTTTAATTTTTAATTTTTGAGAATTTAGATTATTTTAAAATGGATTAAAAACTTTAGAGCAATTATTTATTGTGTTTAGAGATATTCTTTATCGTAGTAAGGTAGGGATGTTGTAATGTAATGTAATGTCCAGTAAACATTTTGACAATGTCAAAATAAAATAATTAATAATAATTAATATTATTAAAATAATTTAATTAGGTCAAATTACATAAAAAATATAATATAAATATAAAATAATAATTATATTATTAAATAATGAATCCATACAAGTGAGGAGAAATTTAGATAGCGGAAGAATGACCTGTTATAGAGTTTTATGAACCCAACGTTTTAGACTACCAACATTCATTCCTCCTCTATCTAAAAAACAATTATAATTATAATTAAGAAACAAACTTGCATAGATTCATCTTAACTTTGGATCTACCTAGCCCTAAGAGGGATCAATTCGCTTTTCACTTTAAAACGTTTTTATCTCAAGAGATTTGATTCATCTCCATATTTGGTAGCTTCGAAGTTAAGATGGATCTAGGCAAGTGGTTAATATCAACTTTTTTTATTAAATAATGAGAGTGTTATCACTTGCCCTTATCCCATACCCTGATAGATTCATTTTGGTAAAAGTGGTCAAAGACAATAAAATCATCATAGTTGTAAGAAATATTTCAGTGATATCACATTAGAGAGTATTTGTCGACGCATTTCAAACCATCCAATGTGGTTCATCGTCAAGACGAGATGGAGAATCGGATCATCGCATCAGATTAAATAAGTAGGGCGATGTAGAGATAATAACTTCTAACAACTAGAATCTAATAGCTAATTTTGAACAAGGAAAAACTATTTATTAATAAAGATCACAAAACAAAAAAGAATTAAAAAATATATTTAAATAGAAGTTATACAGATTAAAAGTAAATAAAACGCAAGAAAAGAGACCAACCTATTATAGGTCACACAACAGTTGGTCAAAATTAATTCATACCTCATTGATTCCTTTGGCTCTTTATTATTTAATTTTGACCAAGTGTTGTTTGACTTATAATAAGTTGGTCCCTTTGCCTTTCCTTTTATTTACTTTTAATCTATATAACTTCTACTTAAATATATTTTTAATTCTTTTTTGTTTTATGATCTTTATTAATAAATAATTTTTCCTTGTTTAAAATTAGTCTTTACATTCTAGTCATTAGATATAATTATCTCTACATCAACCTACTTATTTAATCAGATGCCATGCTCTGGTTCTCTATCTTGTCTTGACGATGAACCACACTAGATGGTTCGAAATGCGTCGACAAATTATCTCTGATGTGATTATCACCGAAAGATTTCCTAACACATATGATATGGACCACAAAAGCCTAAATTCAGTTATCATCATAGTTGTTAAGTTGAGACTAAACTCAAATTCAATCTTATTAGATGTTATAAACTTCGTATTTTAAGATGACCTATTCACAACATGATCATCCAATCATAATAACAACTTTATCAGTTGATGGGTTTCTTCTCCCAGGACAAGATACAAGATAGAAAGAATTAATATAATATATAAATCAAGGACTATGTAAATTAAAATAATACAAACTTTTAAAAACATCATAAAAGTATTGCGCACACACATATAAACAAAAAAAACCAAGAAATATATTAATAAACATAGTCAGTTAGGTGTTACAGCTCAAGTCATTAACATGATATTTGTTATTCCCCATATCCAAGTTCAAATCCCACTTTGTGACATGCTTGCTCTCTTCATGAGCCAATTGTTGACTATTAACCTAGCCTTGAGTCATAAATAATTTAGGATACCCTAGGTACCATCCTCAAAATGAGGAGAAGTAAGCAATGGGTTTCCTTGGAAAATGTTTTCACATACCCAAACTGCTAAAACCTATTAGGAAGGTGGGGTAGTCAAACTTTCTGTGTAATTGTCTTTCTTAGCATGATTCTATAGCCACTTCAAGGATCGTTGATTTATTCTTGTCATCAAGAGCTTTTCGATGAATGTATTCTTCCTTAATTATGATCTTCGAGCAAGGAGTTAGACCTTTTAAAGTTCCTTAGGCATTTTCTACTTTACTTGATGATGTCATCATGCCTATGTGGCACATGATCTCGTGTAGCATTATATCGTGACACATCAATTAATGTACGAAATATTTCCACTTTCGCAATTTTTTAGGCAATTTTAGAAATTTTAACCCATGCGACATATTGCATCCTCAAAATTTATCTCATTGTGCCAAAAAAATTGCATGTTGAGATGCACCACATCCCAGATATTTTCTACTATGCAATTTGTCACATAGATAATTTTTATGGTGTGATGCATTGCACCTAAGAAAGTTTTCCTCCATGCAATACGAAAACCTACCTCCCTTTATGAAGTCACTAAAATTTTTATTTTCCTACAAGAAAGAGGCTCATTTCCTTTACCACATCACATGAAAGTTTCCTTTCTTGCGATATATTACACCATAATTTTAGTAGTGTGATACAACACATTACATCAAATTTATTTTATGCAATGCTGAACTTTCTTCCTCCTTCTGCTTCTTCTTCTTCTTCTTCCTTCTTCATTTTTCTTCCTTCTCCACGATCATTGTGTCATGCCTAAGACTTTTTAGGTGTAGTGTATTGCACCAAAATTACTTTGGTGCAATGCACTGCACCTCATCCAACCTTTCTTTCAACTCAAAAATAAATAAATAAACTATCTTAGTACTTCCCTTAGCATTTCCTTATGCCTTCAGTATTGTGACTTCTTAATTTTCTATTTTGTGATGTATTTTGTCGCAAAATTTATGACGTAATATGTTGCATCATTTAAATCTTAAAGGTGCGGTGTATCACAACACAAACATTTGTGATGCAATATATTATTTAATTTAGCTAGATATACCTATTACAATTTTTTGTGGACATAGTAATCACCAATCTCCGAGGACCATAAACCACATAAAAAGAAAAAAAAAACTAAAACTAAAACAAAAACTAAAAAACAAAAACAAAACAAAAAAACAAAAAAGAAACAAAACAAAACACACAAACACAAACAAAAACAAAAACAAAAAAAAAAGTAATTCTCATAATTTTAAAACTATCACTTTCATATTTAAAAATAAAACCTTTTGAGTTTGAAGAGGGTACCGCTCCTTTGATATAAAGTTAATTGTGTACCGTAATTAAAACCGTATATTCCGTGATTTCAGGTACCACTTTCAGCTTTATGCAAATTGTGCTCTCTCAATGTAACACGTGTCAAATTATTTATTTGATCGGTGGACCACACCGGATTCTGTGACAATCTACATTATATATTCGACTAAGGCATGAAGTATAAAAATAGCAATACTGAATATACGAAAAATTTCTAAACCATGTAATCTAACCATTATCCATTCTCAATTATTTATTTAATAAAATTGAATGATTGGAGGATGGATGATGTTGGATTTTATGAGGATCTTTATCTTTAATTTAATTAGATAGTGGAATGCATGCCAATTTTCAAATTTATGTTCTGAATTTTTAGGTTTTATTATTTTTTAATTTATTAAATAAAGTTAAACTTAGGGAAGAATAATTGGTCGGTGAAAGGGCAGAATTTGATTGAAAATAGATTTGAAAAAACTGAGGTTTTTTGGGTTTTCTTTAACCTTGTACTTTTTATGGGGTAGGTTTGGTATAATATGTATTTTTGTTTTCGAGGTTTTAGATTATTTTAAAAGGAATTAAAAAAATTAGAGTAATTATTTTCTTGTGTTAAGAGATATTATCTTTTGTAGTATGGTAGAGATGTTGTAATGTAATGTAATGTCCTGTAAATATTTGGACAAGGTCAAAAATAAAATAAAATAATTAATGATTAATAATTATAATTTATCACTAAAACAATTCTATTAGGTCAAATTACATAAAAATAAAATATAAAATAATAACTATATTTATAATTATAATTATAACTAATAATCATACCTGCATAGATCAATCTTAACTTTGGATCTACCGAGCGTTAAGAGGGATCAATTCTCTTTTCACTTTAAAAGGTTTGTATCTCAAGAAATTTGATTCATATTAATGTTTGGTAGCTTTGGAGTTAAGATAGATCTAGGCAAGTGGTTAATATCAATTTTTTTTATTAAATAACGAGAGTGTTATCACTTGCCCTTATCTCATACCATGAGAGATTCTTTTTTGTAAAAGTGGTCAAAGACAATAAAATCATCATAGTTGTTAAGAAATCTTTTGGTGATAATTACATCAGAGATAATTTGTCGACGCCTTTCAAACCATCCAGTGTGGTTCATCGTCAAGACGAGATGGAGAATTAGATCATGACATCAAATTAAATGAGTAAGGTGATGTAGAGATAAAACTTCTAACAACTAATTTTGAACAAGGAAAAAATATTAATTAATAAAGATCACAAAACAAAAAGAATTAAAAATATATTTAAATAGAAGTTATACATATTAAAAGTAAATAAAACGAAAGAAATTAGATCAACTTATTATAGGTCACACAACAGTTGGTCAAAATTAATTCATACCTGATGGATTCCTTTGGCTCTTTATTATTTAATTTTGACCCATTGTTGTTTGACCTATAATAAGTTGGTCCCTTTTTCTTTCCTTTTATTTACTTTTAATATGTATAACTTCTATTTAAATATATTTTTAATTCCTCTTTGTTTTATGATCTTTGTTAATAAATAAATTTTCCTTGTTCAAAATTAGCCTTTAGATTCTAGTCGTTAGAAGTAATTATCTCTACATCGCCCTACTTATTTAATTTGATGCCATTATCTGATTCTCCGTCTTATCCTAACGATGAACCACACTAGATGGTTCGAAACGCATCGACAAATTATCTCTAATGTGATTATCACCGAAATATTTCTTAACACATATGATATGGACCACAAAAGCCTAAATTCCATTATCATCGTAGTTGTTAAGTTAAGACTAGGCTCAAATTCAATCTTATAGGATGTTATAAACTTTATATTTTAAGATGACCTATTCACATGGTGGTCATGCAATCATAATAACAACTTTATCGATTGATGGGTTTCTTCTCCCATGACAAGATACAAGATAGAAAGAATTAATATAATATATAAATCAAGGACTACATAAATTAAAACATTACAAAATTTTTAAACTATCATAAAATTATTGCACACACATAAACAAAAATACCAAGAAATATATTAATAAACATAATCAGTTAGGTGTAGCTCAAGTCATTAACATGATATTTGTTATTCCCCCTATCCAAGTTCAAATCCCACTTTGTGACATGCTTTCTCTCTTCATGAGCCAATTGTTGACTATTAACCTAGCCTTCAGTTATAAATAATTTAGGATACCCTAAGTACCATTCTCAAAATCATAAGAAGTAGGCAATGGGTTTCCTTGGAAAATGTTTTCACATACCCAAACTGCTAAAACCTATTAGGAAGGCGGACTAATCAAACTTTCCTCTGAATTGTCTTTCTTAGCATGATTCTATAGCCACTTCTAGGATCATCGATTTATTATACTCATCAAGAGCTTTCTCATGAATGTATTCGTCCTTAATTATAAGCTTCAAGCAAGGAGTTAGGCCTTTTAAAGTTATTCGGGAATTTTTTGTTTTACTTGATGATGTCATCATGCCTATGTGGCACATGATCCCATGTAGCATTATATGGTGACACAACAATTAACATACGAAATTTTTCTACTTTCACAAATTTTTGGGCAATTCTAGAAATTTTAACCCACGCAACATATTGCATCCTCAAAATTTATCTCATTGTGCCAAAACAAATTGCATGTTCAAATGCATCACATCCCAAATATTTTCTACTTTGTAATCTGTCACATAGTAAATTTTAATGTGTGACGCATTGCACCTAAGAAATTTTTCCTCCATGAAATAAAAAAGCCTATCTCCCTTTATGATGTCACCGAAAACTTTCTTTTCCTACAAAAAAAGAGGCTCATTGCGTTTCCACATCACATGAAAGTTTCCTTTCTTGTGACATATTGCACCATAATTTTAGTATTTTGATATAACACATTACACCAAATTCATTTTTATGCAATGCTCAACTTTCTTCCTCCTCTTGCTTCTTCTTGTTCCTTCTCCTCGATTGTCATGTCATGCCTAAAACTTTTTAGATGTAGTGAATTGCACCACAATTACTTTGGTGCAATACACTGCACCTCATCCAATCTTTCTTTCAACTCAAAAATAAAAATAAAAAACTATCTTAGTACTTCCCTTAGCATTTCCTTATGGCTTCAGTATTGTGACTTCTAAATTTCCTATTTTGTGATGTATTTTGTCGTAAAATTTCTGACATGATATGTTGCATCATTTAAATTTTAAGGGTGTGGTGTATCACACCACAAACATTTGCGGTGCAATATATTATTTCTTTCAGGTAGATATGCTCGTTATAATTATTTCATGTACATAACAGTCACCAATCTCTAAGGACCATAAACTACATAGAAAAAAATAAAAATAAAAAAACAAACAAACAACTATTGTAATTTTAAAACTATCGCTTTCATATTTAAAAATAAAATGAATAAAACTATCAAAATTATTAAATCTATTAATATAATTGAATTATATAGTTAAATAAAATTTTACCTTATCATTAAGGATGTGATAAGTTAAAAAAAATAGTTATCATTGCCAATCTCCTTTCTATTAATTTTTTTAAAGATTTTATTATGTTAAAGTGTTGTTAGATTACTTCAAGTACATTTTTAGTCCCTGCCCCTTCGGGGCTACAGGGAGTATTGTAATCATTTTCTTTAGCGTTATTAATTGACACGGAAATCGAATAAGCCAATTTATGTTTTAAGCAAAGTTTTTTTTTAATATTTGAATGAATATTCTTTTCCATCCAATAAAATAATTTTCCATCTTATTTGGCCTCATGTTGAGGCAATACTGATATATTCTGTAAATTCAAGACCACTGCAGTAAGACTATATCATAATTTAAGATTGATGTTGTAAGACTAGGATAGTGTTAGCATTAATTCTTAGGCATTTAATGTTTACTGATATTTAATTTTGTGGATACATACCTATATCTTATATCTTATCTCATATCTCAGACATGTGATCTGGAAATGAAACTTCAATTGTCCTCTGACACTTTGCAAGCGTGATAAACTTGGTTCTTTAAATTGTAAAATTAGTTTTGCAACTTCTTCAAAGATGAGCAGTTAATATTTCACATGAACTTAAAAGTTAAACAAATTCATATGCAAATATGATAACCATGAAGAGAATAAACTAGTAAGTGATAACGAAGTTCACCCCTCCTGCGCTACATCTCCGGCCCACTAATGGAATTCCTAGATACTTGGTCGGCAGAGCTCCCAACTGAAATCCAAGTGTTTTGGCCAGGTTTCTTTGGATTGGTTCTCTAGTATTAATGAAGTATACATTAGATTTTTCCCCATTGATTACGGTCTTGATGCATCCTAGAAATCCGATAGGATAGTATCCAAGGCTCTCATCTCTTATAGAGATGAATCCCCAAAGATCATAATATCTTCCACAAACTGTTGATGGGTAATGGGAAAATCCTACCCCAAAAATCGAACCCCTTTTACATGCCCCATATGCATTGTTTCCTTAATATATGTTCCTAACCCTTCAATTGCAATGATGAATAGAAAGGGAGAAAGAGGGTCTCCCTATCTAAGGCTTTGAGATGACTAGAAGGTGTATGTAGGAGATCCATTTAGCAAAATGGAGAAGAGAAATGTGAGGATTGATGACCTTATCCATCTTATCCATGGAGTAAATAAACCAAAATCCTCTAGAGTTCTCAATAGATAACTCCAATTCAATCTATCATATTCCTTGGATAGATCAAGTTTGACCACCATCTTGGGCTTCCTACTCTACTTTAGTGAGTGGATTATCTCATGGGTGGTCACAATACCATCTAGGATATGTCTACCTTCCACGAACCCAATGTTCTCTCGGATTATTATATGTTTCAATAGAGGTTTCAATATTCTCACTATAACTGACAAAATAAATTTATACACCACATTACATAGAGAAATGGGTCATAGCCACTTGGATCTCTAGATTTGTTTGCTTTAGGAATCAAAGTAAGCAAAGTAGCAATTAATCTGGACCATACCTATTGTGATCTCCCATATTCCTCAACAAGGGCATGGACTTCTCTGTCAATGAAATTCTAGCAAGATTTGAATAAATTTGTGGTGATACTGTCTAGATCCGGGGCTTTGCTACTAGGAATTACCTTCACCACTTCCTCCACTTCATCAAACAAAATTTCCCTCATAAGTGCAACAATTTGTTCTAGAGTTATCAAATGGGGTATATGGTGTGTCACCCTGTTAATGACTTCAAGCCTATCGTGTTCGCCTTCAGACAACAAATCTCGGTACAAGGAAACCAACTCTACCTTCATATATTCGTGTTCGACTAATTGGGTGCCTTACCTAGAGGTTAGAGAGAATATTTGATTATTATGTTGATGCTTAATCATGGTTCTATGAAAAATCTTGGTATTATGCTTGCCTTCTCTTAACGATTGAATATAGGACTTCTACTTCCATAGTGTTTCTTCTTGTTTTCAGTGCATCTCCAAATCATGGATAAGGCACCCTTCCTCCTCAGCCAGGGTCTTTGATCTCCCTTCTACTATGATTCTACCTTGTATTTCCTCCATGCGCACTCCCAAGTTAATTTTTTCTACATATATATTCCCAAACTCACTCTTATTCCAAGGTATTATTTTTTTGTTTAAGCTCCTTTGCCTTATGTTGGAACATCTACATCAAACTACCCTTGGGCACCGAAATTTCGAGCCACCACTTCATGATATTGGCTAAAAAGTCTTGTCTTTGGAGCCAAAAATTCTCAAATCATAATGGCATGTTCTTGGGTGTCATTTTCAGATCGATCTCGAGCTAGATTGGCCAGTGATTAGATACCATACTTAGGAGGATTATTTCTTTAGTGAACATCTCTCTGACTAGGGCTTCTTCTAATATAAAGAAGTGATCCAAACAACAAGCCACACAGTGTCGACCTCCAAGTCGTTTATCCAAGTATGTATACCATTTATCATCTCCACTTCCACGAGCTTGAGATCCTGGATAACTTCTTATAAGAGTTCCACCGCCAGTTCTAGCCTCCTAATGCCACCTCTTGTTTCTTCTAAACTCTAGGTCCGGTTAAAGTCTCCATTGATCCAACACTCATCCTAATATATCTACCTTAACTTCTGAAATCCCTCCAAGAAGAGTAGGTTTTTGCCAGGAATTGAGGGACCATTTATCCCAACCAAGCTCACCATCTCTCCAACCCCAAAACAACGAAACAGACCCAAAAGAATAATAGGGCTAGGCCCCCAATCCTAAAAGAACACCCCTTGAGGAACCTAATCCAAAATTAGGCCTCTTGAACAACCTCTAACATCCAACTCCATAAGCTCATTGGCCCCCCCCCCCAACATCTACCCATAATCTTTGTTAACTTCTCACAAGAGACATGAATCTCTTGCAATATCACTATCTCTAATTTTTCCTACTCTATCTTAGGCTTCAAATATCATTACTTACCTTTACTATTTAACCCTCGAATGTCCCAGGAGACCAATTTCATTGTGGAACTAACAAAATTTGACAAAAATATTTCGTAATCTGATTCATTTGTCAAGAGTTCAACAAGAACTCGCTTGCTTCCTTAAGGGCTTCCCAAGTGGATTTTCTCCATTTTTTTCTCCTTTTGATTACAAGGGGTTCATTCAGGTGGATGCCTTAAGAGCCATTGTTCTTCTCCATGTTTGATTGTCATGGGTCACCCTTAGAAGTCACAATGTTGTGTCTCCATTCACCATATAAGTGAAAGAAATGTTGGAGTTGTTCTAGTGGAATCTCATTAGCATCTATCCTAGCCTAGGTGCGAAGAAACTCCAACATTGTCCTTTCATTTATGCCCAAATTTTCTTGTTTATCCTCCACTTCCAAAACCTTGTTAGTTTGAGCCAAGAATTATTTGAGCTCCCTATTAACCTAAGAATCCTCTGGGGTTTTTTGCTTGGGGTTTACTCTCTTCATTGAGTTATTGTTTTGTCTCTCAATCTCCAATGGTTGCTTCACTGAATTTTCTTGCAATAACTTTGTTTGCTCCAAATTTTCCAGCAGCTCGAGAGTAGCATATTTATTTTCCCCTCACTTGGACGACTCCTTTTCTTGTGGTTTCTCTTGTGCAAATTGTGCAGTTTGATTATGGACATGCTTATTCTTTTTTGAAACCACGGGTTGGAATCCATCTCCTTCACCCATCTCCTTATTTTGTCATGCTTCTGCTAGGGTTAACAGGCAATCTCTTATGAGATGATCATACTCAAGGCATCTCCTACATTTGAACAACTCATGCTCATAATCAAGAAGTTGTGTCCATACCGAATCATGGTATTCGAGCTCGATTGATTCAAGAAGGGGTTTTGAGATGTTCATATATATGCATATTCTAGTGTATTACACATTCCTTCTCCTTTTGGTAATCTTCGGTATCTTCATGAAATCCTCAATAGAATTTGTTGTGCCTTCCAGAATATTTGGTTCTTAGAAATCCTTCGGCAGATAAAAAAGCCTCACCCAAGCCGGAGCTGCCAGAAATTGTTCATTTTCTAGGTTGTAACTCTCCTCCCAAAATCTCATGGAAAGTTCGGCGTTATTCATAAAATACGGACAATTTTCAAAAACCCTCTTCCGATCATCCATATCTAAAAAGATAAATATGAAAAAACCCTTGGCTCTTAGTCTCAATTCCATTGATCCTTTTTGACGTCACTTTAGTTGAATCCACTTAACAATATCATGTTCCTACGAACAAATGCAAATAAAATTATAGATAAAAACATGATCTTTCACAAACTTTGGTGACTTCTCCAGCCTATTGTGAGGGTTCAAAAACCACGGATTTGTTGTGGCCTTTAGTAGGCATCTCCCTTGCAATCTCACCTGCCATTAAGCCCACAACGCAGGGGTTTCCTTTGAACCTTTACTGCTTGAAGAAGATCCAATGAACCTTTCCACCGACTTTTGAGCACTAGTAACAATGTTGCGGCTAGAGGGAATCTCACCCCTCCGCGGGGTGCTACTCATTGAACCAATCAAGGTTGGATTAGCTAGAAGGAGCCTCCAACAGGATGTTGAAGATGTTTGGTCAACTTCCCCCCACTCCTTTTAGGGAAAAAAAAAAAAAGAACCCTAACCAAACCCTAGGAGAGTTCTCTTTGTAGTTTCTAAAATGTCTTTATCTTTATTTAAACGAGTTATGATAAATAAAATATTTAATCATAATTTTAAATTATATAAATATACATTAAATTAATGAAACAATAAATTTTATGAAGTACATTAACATTCATTTCAAACCATGAGCACGGAATGGTGTATTTAATGGTAAGAAAAAAATGCACACAAATTTGTTATTAATTTAATTAATGAGTTGTCTTTTGTGAGACTTTTTGGAAGTTTTTCCAATGGGTTTTTCTTGTCTAATTTCTTTAAAATCCCACAGGAATTTATTGAAATCACAAGCTTGATGGGTAACCCCTACACAATGGAAGTGCCCTAGGAGTTTTCCAGGGTCTTGAATCCATATATATAGTCAAAAAACCAGTTTAAATAACAAAAGTCAATATTTCACCTCAAATTTTTCCGCCATATTTTGACACCGAAAAATACAAGAAGCCGCACTAAAAACAAAAAAGAAGGTAGAGGGTACCGGTCCTTCCTTGATATAAAGTTAATTGTGTACCGTAATTAAAACCGTATGTCTCGTGATTTCAGGTACCTGCTTTCAGCTTTATGCAAATTGTGCTCTCTCAATGTAACACGTGTCAAATTATATATTTGATCGGTGGACCACACCGGATTCTGTGGCAATCTACATTGTATACCTGAAGTATAAAAAGTGCAATACTGAATATACGACAAATTTCTGAACCATGTAGTTTAACCATTATCCATTCTCAATTATTTATTTAACAAAATTGAATGATTGGAGGATGGATGATGTTGAATTTTGTGAGGATCTTTATCTTTAATTTAATTAGATAGTGGAATGCAGGTCAATTTCAAAGTTCACTTTCTCTTAAAATCAAACCCTCCCCGACAAAACCTACGTGGTTTAGTCCACACAAAAAAATAACCGAAATGCAATTTCTTTTTTAATTTCTTTCTAGAAAGGAAAATTAGCAGTTCGTGCACGCAATGATTTACTTTACTATCTTTAGGTGATTATAGTTAGGAAAGGAATTTATATTTTGAATTCTTAGGGCTTACTTTACTGTCCTTCGGTGATTATGGTTAGGAAAGGAATTTATGTTCTGATTTTTTAGGGTTTTATTATTATTTTTTTATTTTTTTATTAAATATAGTTAAACTTAGGGAAGAATAATATGTTGGTGAAGGGTAGAATTTGGTTGAAAATAGATTCAAAAAGTTGTTTGTTTGTTTTTTTTAGGAGTTGTTTTTAGTGTGAATTTTTGGATTTTTTTGGTGTTAGAATTAAGTGAAAAAAAATTGAAGTGAAATTTTGATCTGTGTTATTTAAATTATTTTTTTACTGATATATGGATTCAACGCCTAGAAAACACTAGGGTACTTAGATTGTGCAGGGGTTACCCATCAAACTTGTGATTTCAATAAATTCCTGCTTAATTTTAGAGAAATTAGACCGAAAAACCCACCAGAAAAGCTTCCAAAAAGTCTCACTAAAAGCAATTCATAACTTTTATGGTGAAAGAGAAATTAGACCGAAAAACCCACCAGAAAAGCTTCCAAAAAGTCTCACTAAAAGCAATTCATAACTTTTATGGTGAAAGGTTTTGTATAATATGTATTTTTGTAAATCAATGTCTTTCACATTAATCACATTATTAAGATGAACCAACTAATGTGGTTCATCATCAAAACAAGGTGAACAAATCAATCGATATTCAAGAAATAAAGTATTTTTGATGAAATAAAGTTTTATTTTTATTTTTTTTATTATTATATAATATAAATATAATAATAATATAATATCTTTTTTTAAGTACAGCCAAGCAACAGCTCAATTGGTGTATGAGACCTTGTTGTGGGACAAGGGACCCACCTCCGGCACAGCTTTTGACTGCTAATCTACGAAGGCATACATAATCTACCCCCTCTGTTTTGAAACCTGTGACCTCTTAAGGAGGAAACACATCCTTAACCATTAGAATTTAATCTTTAAAATGGGCAATAATTAGAAGCAATTATTTATTGTGTCGAGAGACACTCTCCATCATAGTATGGTAGAGATGTTGAACAATTTGACAAGGTCAGAATAAAATAAAATAAAATAACTAATAATTATAATTATCACTAAAACAATTCTACAAAGTCAAATCACTATATATATATATATATATATAAGACCTGCATAGATCCATCTAACTTTGGATCTACCTAGGGCCAAGAGGGATCAATTATCTTCACTTTAAAAGAGGTTTATTATTTTTTTAGTATTTGAGGATTTAGATCATTTTAAAATGGGTCAAAATTTAGAGCAATTATTTATTGTGTCGAGAGACACTCTCCATCATAGTATGGTAGAGATGTTGAACAATTTGACAAGGTCAGAATAAAATAAAATAAAATAACTAATAATTATAATTATCACTAAAACAATTCTACAAAGTCAAATCACTATATATATATATATATATATAAGACCTGCATAGATCCATCTAACTTTGGATCTACCTAGGGCCAAGAGGGATTAATTCTCTTCACTCTAAAAGAGGTTTGTATCTCAAGAGATTTGATTCCTCTGTATGCTTGGTAGCTCCAGAGTTAATATGGACCTACGTAAGTGATTAATATCAAAAAATTTATTAAATAATAAGAGTGTTATCACTTGCCCTTATCCCATACCATGATATATTCATTTTTGTAAAAGTGGTTAAAGACAATAAAATCATCATAATTGTTAAGAAACATTTTGGTGATAATAACATCAGAGATAATTTTTCGACGCGTTTCGAAATCAAATCATGACATCGAATTAAATAAGTAGGGAGATGTACAGATAATTATTTCTAACAACTAGAATCTAACGACTAATTTTAAACAACGAATAAATATTTACTAATAAATATTTTAAACTAAAAAAGGATTAAAAATGTATTTAAATAGAAGTTATACAGATTAAAAGTAAATAAAAGAAAAGAGAAGAGACCAACCGGTCAAACAACGGTTGGTCAAAATTAATTCATACCTCCTTCATCCCTTGGACTCTCTATTTATTAATTTTGACCAATTGTTGTTTGACCTATAATAGGTTGGTTCCTTTTCTTTCATTTTATTTATTTTTTAATATGCATAACTTTTATTTAAGCATATTTTTAATTATTTTTTGTCTTATGATCTTTATTAATAAATGAATTTTCTTTGTTCAAAATTAGTCGTTAGAAGTAATTATCTCTACATTGCCCTACTTATTTAATCTCATGCCATGATCTGATTCCCCATCTTGTCTCAACGATGAACCACACTGGATGGTTCAAAATACAACGACAAATTATCTTTGATGTGATTATTACCGAAAGATTTCTTAACACATATGATATGGACCAAAAATGCCTAAATTCAATTATCATCATAGTTGTTAAGTTGAGACTAGGCTCAAATTGAATCTTATTAGATGTTATAAACTCTATATTTTAAGATGACATATTCACAAGGTGGTCATCCAATCATAATAAAACCTTCATCAATTGATTGGTTTTCTTCTCCCAAGATAAGATACCAGATAGAAAGAATTAATATAATATATAAATCAAGGACTACGTAAATTAAAACAATACAACATTTTAAAACTATCATAAAAGTATTGCACACACACATATAAACAAAAAACTAAGAGCTATATTAATAAACATAGTCAATTAGGTGTAGCTCAAATCATTAAGATGATATTTGATATTCCCCCTATCCAAGTTTAAATTCCACTTTGTGACATGCTTGCTCTCTTCATGACCCAATTTTTGACTATTAACCTAGCCTTGAGTCATAACTAATTTAGGATACCGTAGGTACCATCCTCAAAATGAGGAGTAGGCAAGGGGTTTCCTTGGAAAATGTTTTTACATACCCAAACTGCTAAAACCTATTAAGAAGGCGGGGTAATCAAACTTTCCTCTTAACTGTATTTCTTAGCATGATTCTATAGCCACTCTTAGGATCATTAATTTATTCTAGTCATCAAGAGCTTTCTGATGAATGTATTCCTCCTTAATTATGAACTTCGAGCAAGGAGTTAGGCCTTCTAAAGTTCCTTAGGCATTTTCTGATTTACTTGATGATGTCATCATGTCTATGTGGCACATGATCCCGTGTAGCATTATATGGTGACACATCAATTAGTGTATGAAAAATTTCCATTTCACAATATTTTAGGCAATTCTAGAAATTTTAACCCATGCGACATATTGCATCCTCAAAATTTATCTCATTCTGCTAAAAAAATTGCATGTTGAGATATACCACATCCCAAATATTTTCTACTATGTAGTTTGTCACATAGTAAATTTTTATGGTGTGATGCATTGCACCTAATAAAGTTTTCCTCCATGCAATACGAAAACCTATCTCCCTTTATGATGTCACCGAAAACTTACTTTTCCTACAAAAAAGAGGCTCATTGCCTTTACCACATCACATGAAAATTTCCTTTCTTGCAATATATTGCACCATAATTTTAGTACTGTGATACAACACATTACACCAAATTTATTTTTATGCACTGCTCAACTTTCTTCCTCCTTTCACTTCTTCTTCTTCCTTCTCCTCGAATGTCATGTCATGCTTAAAACTTTTTAGGTGTAGTGTATTGCACCAACATTACTTTGGTGCAATACACCGCACCTCATCCAATCTTTCTTTCAACTCAAAAATAAAAATAAAAACTATCTTAGTACTTCCCTTAGCATTTCCTTACGCCTTTAGCACTGTGACTTCTTAATTTTCTATTTTGTGATTTATTGTGTGGTAAAATTTATAACGTGATATGTTGCATCATTTAAATCTTAAAGGTGTGGTGTATCGCACCACAAACTTTTGTGGTGAAATTTATTATTTATTTCAGGTAGATATGCATGTTACAATTATTCCGTGAACATAGTAGTCACCAATCTCCGATGACCTTAAACCACATAGAAAAAAATAAAAAAATAAAACTAAAGAAACAAACAAACCACTATGGTAACTTTAAAACTATCACTTTCATATTTAAAAATAAAATAAATAAGAATATCAAAATTATTAAATCTATTAATATAATTGACTTATATCATTAAATAAAATGTTACCTTATTATTAAGGATGTGATAAGTTAAAAAAAATAAAAAATTAGTTATCTTTTTTTGCTAAAGCAAGAGTCAAACCTTCTATTGACTTGGAAATGAAAATAAGTTACATAAGTTACAACAGGCATTAAGATGACTCATTCTCCAACAAAGGGAAGAAATAAATTAGCACTTAATACCAGCGAAAAAAGCAAAGTACAAAAGGGAGAAATAAAACCAAAGTACAAAAGGTTTTGGATCCGCCAACTGTCACATGTACTCACAAGTCTGCTCGACTCTTAGTAGTCGTTGATGTGCCTCCTCCTGATCAAACAGACAGTATCCATATCACGTGGAATAGTAGCCCGAGGAATACCCACCCGATGAGGGTTGTATTCTCTCTCCTCTCATCGACACGTGTAGATGTTTCAGCGGCATCACATGCAAAACAAAAAAACCACTTAAGGATTTGAGGGTGCCTGATAATGTTGGTAAATCGGAAGCTGTTTTGACCTTCACTGAATACTACCCGGACCCACTAACCTACTCGACAGTCTATAGCCGTCAATCTTCTCTCTCCTGATCCGACGGCCAAAATCAATATCGCGTGGCACAGAGGCCTGAGGAATACCCGTGCAATGAGAGCAGTATTCCCTCTCCTCCCCCAGCCACGTGTAGACAGTTGAGTGGTATTGCTTGCATTTCATGAAAACAACTTTAGGATTTGAGGGCGCCTGATAAGGGTGGTTTAGCAAAAGCTGTTTTGACTTCTGTTTCCTTTTCCCCGGACCTCCAAACTCGCTACACTGCTTATAACCGTCGATCTGCACCCTTTTGATCCAACGGCCCATGGCCAAATCACGCGAATTCACCATCCACTCAGTAGCCTGTCGCCTCCAATCTTTTTCCTCATGAGCAAACGACCAATGGCACGAGGACTTCCTCTAGTCAGGCTTCCAGTAGCATTTGTGCTAATGCAAATGATGCTGATTTCCTTTGAGATCCTTAAGTTCCCATGCTCTGTGTAACTTTCTAATGTACTCTTATTCTTCATTGATGAAAGGTGATATTCCATTTCCCTGTCTGTTCTGATATTGCTCCCTGTCTATGAGGGCCCGAGATGAGCATCCTTCTCATATTTGTCTGTCTATTACCTGCTCCCACCTGCAACACATGTTGGTTCGTGTGCATATGACCCCTTCATTGGCAAGCTAGTTCCCTACTTTGTTGGCTTCCCTGCGAACATGCACAAACCTGAGAGTTCTTAGAATTCTTAGGTGTGATTGAATTCTTAAAAAAAAAAAAAAATAGTTATCATTCCCATTCTCCTTTCTATTAAATTTTTTAAGGATTTTATTATTTTAAAATGTTGTTAAATTACTTCAAGTACATTTTTTAGTCCTTGCACCTTTGGGGCTGCAGGGACTATTGTAATAATTTTCTTTAGTGTTATTAGTTGATATGGGAACAGAATAATCCATTTTATGTTTAAGCAACAACAACAAGAAATAAGATTCGAATGAATATTCCTTTCCATCCAATAAAACAATTTGCCATCTTATTTGGCCTCATATCAAGGCGATACTGATATATTTAGTAAATTCAAGGTCATTGTAGTAAGACTATATCATAATTTAAGATCGTTGTTGTAAGACTAGGGTAATGCTAGCATTAATTTTTTGGCATTTAATGTTTACTGATATTTAATTTTCTGGATAGAGACTATATCTTATATCTCAGACAAGTGATCTGAAAATGAAACTTTGATCGTCCTTTGACACTCTGCAAGCGTGGTAAACTTGGGTCTTTAAATGTAAAATTAGTTTTGAAACTTCTTCAAAGATGAGCGGTTAAGATTTCACATGAACTTAAAAATGAAACAAATTCATATGCAACTTAATATGATAAACATGAAAAGAATAAACCAACAAGTGATAACGGAGTTCACCCTTCTTGGGCTACATCTTCAGGCCTTGCTCCAATTGCTAGGTCGCTTTATTGATCTCAACAACAAATGAGCACATTACAAGTTGTTGACTTTGGAGTGGCATTGTTTCTCCTACAAAGAAACATTCTTCTACATATATTTGTCAGTAAAAAAGATGACTCCCTACAACAAGTCATGATTATGTCAACAAAAAAATACTCTCTCACAATAGGTCCTTGTACTCCACCTGAAATAAAAAAAGCATAAACATACAACTACTTCACAATGAATACTTCAAAATGGATTTTCCCATAAACACACTAAGAAAAGACTAAAAATAACTACTCTATTGAAGTAACAACTGCTACAGATGTAACTAGAATGTTGCAAAACCTCTATCTAGGCTTTTTCCATGCTCAAATAAGCCTCCATCTGGCCTCAAAACTCTCTTAGTCTCTAACATAAATTAGATCCTCATAATTTAAATTACATTAAAACCTATCTTCTAAACATAACACATACTGATCCCATGCCCTCTTCCTCATGACCAATTAGGTCATGCCATCCATCACAACAAGCCTTTGCATACATTCCAACCTCTTCAATATTCATGTTATCTATTTCCACATCTGATTTAAATACAAAATTAACATGTCCATCAACTCGTGCTCTTTGTCGATTTAAATTGATGTTGATTTAAATTGATGTCAATTCTAGTCAATTTAGTCTTATCTAGAATAACATCCCTTTCTTCTCGACCAATCTAATAAGTGGCATCCATCTCTGATCACAAAGTTACCATACATGGCGGTTGAGGTACCGAAGGAGGTAGAGGACGAGGCAATGTAGTATCCCTAAATACACCCTTTCAATTTTATGTCTAGCCTTTTCCAGTACCATAATATTTGGATGGAAGGTCAGTATAATCAAGTTTCATACCCTTGAAAAACTCCACATAAAAGAATCAAACAAAATAATGTGGAATCTCGTCATCTCATGGAAGCTTGTCATACATTGCACAAAACTTGTCATATAAATGGTGGGCTATTCCAGGCTACTTGAAATATTGCACCTTTAACATCTTTCTTTTCGGCCCTTCTTTAAAATTAAACATAGATTTGGCTTGTCCTTTTACAACCCCCCTATTTAACTCAACCCATTTGTTAGGACCCATCACTATTTCCTTACAACGCCTCATCACATCCATAAAGCCATCAATTATTGGCCCAACTTATAAATATCAATAGATGTATTTAGAGAGTGTAAAACTATTTCTAAGCTTTGTCGACTCTCTGCAGGGAGATCTAACTTCTGAAGATCGTCCTTCAATTTTGAATAATGAGATGTACTCCTATGTAATGTACATTGTTGGATATTTGTATCTTAAGGAAGCTCATCAAGAAAATCTAATAGATAGATGGTTATTGACATATAGGCTTCTTCTTGAAACACCATCCTTGGCCTACCTTGACTTTCTTCGACATTTTCACCCTCTACTTCAATATAATTACATAAATATTAAAATATTTCAATGTATTTATATACATGCAATATAAGCATGCATGTATATGTACATGCAATTCATTTACGTACAATTTTTTTTAACATAAATAAATTTAAATTATATAATTTACCAAATGGAGGTACATGCAGAACTAATTGAGATTCACGACCACGCGGAGATGGTTGAGCACCATCACATGGAAGTACATGAGTTGATTGAGCTTGTTGACCACTGGGAGAAGGTTGAACACCCTCACGCGTCAACCTAGTGAGATATGCTTCTAAAAATGATGGATATTATAAATTAATAAGGTTATTTGACAAAAATAAATTCAATATGTATGTACATGTATGATTCTACCAATTTATCATTTAAGCAAGTTTACACATAAACATATATGTACCACGATGGTGATGTAATGAATGATGGTATTCCATTGATTCATTTGATGCTCTCCTCGACGTAGTGAGAGATGCTTCTAACAAACATGAAATTTATAAATTAATGAAGTTAAATTAACAAAAATAAAATCAATATGTATGTACATTTGATTCTACCAATATGTTTTCACTGTGACAAACACCCTCCAAAAATTTTCCTACACTTTAATTTTGGAGCCTACTAGGGATCTTATGATCGGTTGTTTTATAGTCACTTATTAGTCGACTAATGCCTTGTTAAGTGTTTCACCTCCCTCTTGGATTATAAGTGTCGAAGTCACCTGCTCGCACATGCTTAGTCTGCAACAAGGTCATGATCGCATTCTTTTACGCGAGCTTGTAAGAGCATATCACAGTCCATCAAGATTGTGCCTATGTAATGATCAACCCATGTCGACAGTCAACGCGCGCTTTCATTGACAGTATCTCACTTTTGGCTGTGATTGTACTTTTGTTTCAGTGAGTTTTCCAAACTGTCGTTTTTGCGCGCCTTCACTTTCGCAAGTGTCGCTTTCATGTTTTTGATTGTCACCTTCACTTGCTTTCATATTAATTAGTGTCGTCTTCATGTTATCTTGGCTCTAGCATGCGTTGTTTTCATCGTCATTCCCACTTCAGCCTCACTGATCCCACACATAGCCTTATCCAGAAAATTTCATTCCTGGGAAACTTGACTTCACTCAGCCTTCCTGAACTGTGCATTGTGTAGTCTCAACCCTCAATCCCCGATCTTGCCACTTGGAACTACACATACGCAGTCTTAATGATTATTCCTAGTCCTTGATCTCCATAATTATGTAATCCTTACCTGCAGTTGGCCTTCTCTGTGCAGTGTGCAGTCTCAAGCATCAAGCCTCGACCTTGATCTCTTGAACTGCACAACTGCCCAATCACTTGGCCTCTCTCCGTACATAACTGCACATTGGGAAATTTCAAGCCTCAAGCCTCAAGCTTGAGGCCTTGAACCCCTCAACTATGTAATCTCCTAGCCGATTCTCTTGACTAAACTGCGTATTGGGCAACTTCAAGCCTCAAACTTGACCTCTTGCATTCCTCAATTGCGAAGTCACTTAGCCCAAGCCTTCAGATGGTCCAAACTTAAAGAGAAACACAACAACTTACAGATATATTCATAAACACAGAGATGCAATAGAAAAACACTTCATTTCATTAATAGAAAAATATTCAACTATGCTTACAAACAGAATGGAAATAAGATAGCTCGGGCGATGGTAACTTATCTCTGAGAAGAGATGTGGTGGCTACATGCCTCTGAATTGTGTTATAATGAGGCTCAAGGCCCTATTTATTATTAGAAAACATGAGAAAACCCTCAACAACCAAAACCCTAACCCCAGGAGATGTAACACCAAGAGTTTGTGGGTCTTGTTGGGGTTAGTTGGGCAAACAACTTCCCAAGGCCGTAACTTGGTCAAATTATCTCTGTTTGGCACATATAATACCTTATTGGAAAGGTCTTGCCGAGTACTATAGATTTTACCGCAAGTCTTGCTTATGGCAATCGGCTTGATGTGACCCCAAAAAACATTGTTTATGGGGTCAAAACTGCTTTGGAAGTTCAGGACCTGAAAAACTACTAAAAATAGTAAATGCTGAAATGAACAAGGAAACAGATGAAATTGACTGGGCAGTCTAGGTGAAATAGGCAGGTGGCCACCAATATCCACCAAGATCATTAGAAATGTGCACTGCATAGTATCAAGTCTAAAGCTTCTAGCTTGAGCCCTTAAGTCCCTCAACTATGTAGTCTCTCTACCCAGTCCTTTAGAACTGCGTATTGTGCAGTCTCAAGGCTCAAGCCTCCAGCCTGAGCTATTGAGTCCTTCAACTACAAAATCCTTTGACTTTGGCCTCTGGAACTGCGCAATCCCTGAGTTAGTCACTCAACAAGTCACTAGTTCTAGCCATAAGAAGTGATTTCATGAAGCATCTTAGGCTAGGGGTTTATCATGTTGATGTCATCTTATCATGGGTGGGTTGCAGTCGCAGGTATTCTATTATGTCATGACAGGATGATGATGAAGGAGATGGAGAAGGAGACCATGCTAGAAGACACCTAAGGAGCTAAGGAGATAAGACGATCATCAAACAAGAAGATGAATTAATATTGGATTACAATAGAAGGACAAAGATCAAGACATCATGAAGACTCCATCTGATTCACGGCCCTTTGGAGGGAAGATATTGTTATCACCAAAAAATTGATCATCTAGCCTAATTTACTAGATGGATCGAAGTACACCATGCAAAGCCAATTTTACCATAGTAAAACTGCTTTCACTGTGAGAAATTACCTAATAAACCACCTTTGTTAAGTAATTTATAGTTAAACCCATGAAGGATAATTAAATAAATCACTATTTATTTGATTTTCTTATAGGAATAATTAATTAAACTATTGTTTTATTATTATTCTTTGTCAAATTTGACCCAATCATGAAAAATAAACAGATAAATCATTATTTATCTTATTTTTCTCTAATAATAATTAATTAGTCACTAATTAATTATTATTCTTTGTTAAATTTGACTAAATCCTTTATGAATAATTAAATAAATCCTTATTTGTTTATTGTTCCTTAACTAATTCTTTGAGATGATAAATAAATCATTTATTTATTTATTATTTCTAAATAAAAGTTTAAATACTATTCCCTCCTAACCAAATATAATTAAATATTCCAATTGGTTTTTCCAAGAATGGGATCAATAATATTTTATTATTGCTCATTATTCGATGATAACTCAATATTTTGTTACAAATAGAAGGGTTTTCCATTCATTATTCGCTTTTGATTATTTTCATTGTTGCACTCACTGTTGTAACTCTAATTATTTTCATTGTCACACACCATATTTTTGTTGGGTTCACACATTATAGAGGAGAGAGACTCTACACAAGCTAAAGACGTTTGAAGATAGCCAATAATCCATCCCATAGAGGGCGACTGGTAACATCTATTTGTTCCCTTCACAAGTGTTATAATAAAATTATTCTTTACATATCTGGTTTCTGTTGGATGATTGGAGTTATTACTCATTCTTTTTGATGTTTAACTATGATTGTGGCATAGATCCAAATTTTGACATGTTTTGTTTCTATTAGTTGCTACAGATCTACAATATTTAGCAGTCATTTATATTGTTGAGATTGTTTGTCATCCACAATCTTAAGTGGGTTCTTTTCGTACATCTTTGAGAAGAAAACACTACCACTAGGATAGAGTCGAAGTCAACACCAAGTTGGGTTCCTGCACCAGCTATGGGTCTAGACATGGTGACGATATGCGGTGAAGGAGGCTTAGAATAGGATGAACCAGGAGGAGAGTCATTGAGTACTAGGATCGGATGTCTACCTTGGGTTAGATGATGTCTGAGCCAGGCGCGAGCCTTAGGGCCAACCTTGGACTATGGTACAAATCAATGAGGCTTATGCCTGGTTCTAAAAGTGGGAAAAATGACAAAGATTTCTTGGGATTTCCCAGGTGTTGTGGAAACTTTTGATGCCAACTGGTTATACTAGTTCGATAGAGGGCATGGGACAAATGTGAACTAATAAATAACTAAATAAAATAAAATGTTAAACGATTCAACTTAACTTCAGGGCGAAATTCCTTAAAGAAGGGGAGTGTGTAATGTCCATAATAATAATAATAAAATATCAGTAAATCACTTTCCGATCATCTCCCGGCCATCGGTTATTTAACAACCATCCCAGCCTTAGAGGACAGCACAGTTTAACGCGTAGCAAGTCTAAGCCCGCTCCCGCTGCCAACTTAGTGCATGTAATCTTCGTGGCTACAGGCTACGCTATGAAGGGGGAAAGCTGCCGCAACCAATCGACTATTAAAGATCTCCAGCAAGCCAAAACCATGTACGAGACCAGAACTTCCCAGAGGAACAAGCGCAAGCTTAGTGAACTGGAGAACAGCGTGAAGGAAGAGGAAACCCAAGTCTCTGACCAGCAATTGGGGAAGGAAGTGAATTGGTTGCTGGACCCGGGAACTACCTTCACGCGGGCCACTCAGTTCGTCCGGACCCAGGCTGAAGCGTGGCGTATGAAGACCCTACTTGCTAAAGTGTTGAACGCCCAAGAAGAACAGGCCGAGCAAGTGCGTAACCTCAAGAGACAGATGGATGCTATGGAGCACGACCACATGGCAGTGGTGGAGAGCATAGAATTTAAGCTTTCCTCGCTAGACCAACAAGCATACTATATCAGCAAGAAGCTCACCGTGTTAATCAAGCTCCTGCGCAACGTGGTTGGAACTCACGGCACTACTGCTGAGACTCAGAGGGGGGAAACCTCTGGCTCCCAACCGGGCAACCCTCCCAAGCCAGGGCCTTCCAACCGTTGATGGCGGAGTTCTCAGTCCTCTTTTTGCTGATTGCTCCCTTCGCCTTTTCTTTTGATACTCCTGCTATGTCTTCTGTTCGAGGAACCAGTTTGGTTTGGTATGCTCTACTTCTCTGCCACCCTGCGAGATGTGCCATGTTTTACGTTCTAAGTAGCCTATGTATCTCTTTCCAAGTAGCCAGGCTGACTGTTTAGCGGCCATAAATTTGCTAAAGCAGAAGTTTTGTAACATATTTTCACTCTGTTAATACAAAAGCTTATTTACAAAAAAAAATAAAAATAAAAATACAGTAAATAATAAAAAACAATAAAGAAAAGACAATATGGATAAGTAGTAAAAATAATAATATAATATATAGTAAATAAATAATAAATAATGAAGAGAATATAATAATAATAAATAAATAAAATAGTAAATAATAAACCTAGAGTTTTAAAAATAAATATATATAAAAATAACCTATAAAAATAGTAAATAAGTAAGTTTAATAAAAAGTAAAAATTAATAAAATAATAAAGAGTTAAATTAAGAGAAATATTAAATTAAGTAAAATTTAAAATAAAGAAATAAAAGTTGCATGTTGACACATGGAATGTGTGCATGCAAACCCCTTTCCATTTTTTGGTCTATTTAATGGACGATGATGATGATGAAATTCATTCATTTTCTTGGGAGAAAAGTGTTATGAGACAAAGGATTCCCTGGCAGTAGTACGTTGATTGAGGGCTCTGGAGTGGCCAACTATAGAAAGATTATGTGCAGCTGAGCCTACAGTTGGATAGAGAGTTGATCAAAAATTTGTTGCGGTTAACAGGATTCAAATAACATTCAACTCCAGAATTACAAATAAGGAATATCATCACTACAGGTAAGTTGTCTCGGATCATATTTTTTGAAATTCTATACTAATTAGTTCAATAGTTGTGTGTTGATTATAAATCGTATAATTGATCTAATTAGTTGTATATTTAAATTTCAGGGTTGTTACAATTCAGTCCGCTTAAAGAACTGGGATATCTATCTTAAGAATCTTTATGATTCCCTTGACACCATGAGTACCATCTAGAATACTCCTATGGAGGAGGATATCTTTTGTTTGGAAGACATGGAGTTCAAGATTAAGAAGCTCGCTAATGGGACAACTAGGGATATTGAAGGCTACCAAGCCGAAATTTTCAAAATGGCAAGGCTCGTCCTCATCCCTCATATATACAAACTTCTTAGTTTGGAAGTGAAACAAGACTTCCTTAAGCCTTGGACACAAAGCCTTATTGTGCCTATCTTTAAAAGTGGGGATAAAAACATTCCCTCTAACTACAAGACCATTATGATTAGCCATATTTTAGCCAAATTATATGGGCTTATTTTGGAAAAGAAGAAATTTAGCTTTTGGCTTGAAAACCAACGAAAAATGATTAAAGGGTAAGATGGAATTAGGAGGCATCATTCAACTCTAGACCATCTTGTTACTCTTAGGATCTTTGCAAAGAAATGTCACAATAATAAAATTGATCTCTTATGTTGTTTTTTTGACTTTAGAAAATATTTCGACACAGTTCCTCGAGATAAGCTATGGAAGAGGTTAGAAGAGATAATGGTTCCTCTTAAGTCAAGGGTTTTTGTGACTAGGCTATACGAGAATGTTATTGCCAATCTTAAGACCACTGAAGGTTGGTCAGAAGAAATTAAATGCAATATCAAAGTTAAGCAAGGGTGTCTCCTATACCCCGCCCTTTTTGGCATTTACATTGATAAGTTAGAAGAGTGTTTGGAAGTTGTAGGATATGATGGCCCTAAGCTCACTAGACCAACCATTATTCTTCTCATATATGTTGATGATATCATTCTCCTAGCCAAGAGCCATGACGATCCCTACAAACGTCTTAGAATCCTCCAATATTATTGCTTTGAAGATGGGTATGATTATTGACAAGACTAAAGTCATGATAATTAAATCCAAAAAGATCAACTATGATAACTTCATTTATGATAATAACTACTTGGAGAAAGTTTCCTCCTACAAATATTCGAGATTTGACATTTATTGTCAACTCAACTAAAATTATAGCATTGAGAAAAGGATATTTGGAGGTTGGAACACTTATTATGGGCTTGAAAACAATTGTAAGTCGATTGATCTTTGGGTATTGAGTAAAAGAGAGTTCCTCTTTGAGACTCTTGTCACACTTGTTATTTTATACAGATGTGAGGTTTGGGGTTGCAGTATATCTAGAGAATCATGGAAGAAGATTGAGTTGATACAAAATCAATTTATAACCTACAACCTCAAGATTAAAGGAAATACTCCCTACCCTATCCTCTTAATTGAAGTTAGCCTTTGCCCCATTGAAATCATGGTTATGATTAGGTATTTCATGTATAAGAATAAGTGATACAACATAGAAGCCAAGAAGTTCCCCAAAATTGCTTCCAAATCTTGCCAAAACCCCCACCTCCGGCTGAAATGAGGCTGACATAAGGAAACTTTGTCTTGGCTAGACTATCGGGGGGTAAAATAGGAGATAATATTAAAAATATTATTACTTCCAAATTTAAGGATAAGTTGTGGGAGGATAAAGAGTTAGAGGGAAAAATGAAGCAAAGATATTATAAGGAGGTGATTAACCCCAATCTTGATAACCAGAACCATCTTTTTGTCTTGAACAATGCTAAGAAGAAAATGAATCGTTGCCAACATAAGAACTAATTCTCATGGGCTTCAAAGTGAAACCGAGTGTTGAAATTCCCAAAACACCCTAGGATGAAAGAGTTTGTCACCTTTGCGATACTAAGAGGGTTGAAGATGAAAAACGATTTCTCTTGGACTACCCAACTCTTATTCACATCTGTTGTAATTTTCAAAATCTTTTGCCACACTACCAACCTTCTTGACTTGTTAAGTTAACAAAACTATGGTGATCTAGGAACACTTCTCTCGCTTCTTTTTTATTATAGAAATAAAATATTAAAGAATCTCAACTAATCTTTTACTTTCTTAACATCAAATAGACCATATTAATCTTAATGGAAGTTAATCATCATCAAATATCAAAAAGAATTTAATGAAATTTAAAAATAAAAAATTTCTATACTAAACCACCAAAATTCATCGAACCTAAAACCAAATTGAAATTCAAATAAAACCAAATTGAAATTCAAATAAAATACAAACGAAAACCAAAAAATAATATTCCAATAATTTTAATAAGGGTTTTGTCCTATTTAATTTTTTTGGTTTAAATTTATTCACAAAATTCAAATCGAAGACAATGCTAACCTACAAATAATATTTGAATGGATTTCAACTAAGGTTTAGTCCTATTTTTTTATTTTTTTACTAGAGACATGGCTTTTTGAAAATCTCATTATGTGCAGCTGAAATTAAAATCCTAAATGTATAAACAAAAATTATTTTTTTTTTATATAATAATTTAAATAAAATAACTTCATTTTTATTTAATCAACTATAATTACATTAATAATAATAATAAAATTTTAATATATCTATAATCCAATAAAAAATTATTTAACATATTAATTTAAGGCTTTAATATAATCAATAAATTAAAATTTATATAAATTTATTTATTCATCATATATATAATACAATATATAAATTTTAAATATATTTATAAATTAACTTATAAAATGTTAATACTTTGAATCATAATCGTAATATTAACCAGTGTTAAAATTTTATTATAATTAGGAAATATATATTGTATAATAGTGGTCAAATTTCTATATTTATTTTTTTTAAATTTTATTTTAAAGTTTTCAAATTCGAACAATAACATGAACTACATGATTTAGTTAATATATATAAAGGTGTGAAATTTATATAAATATAAATAATATTATTAAGATTCAACATAAATTTATCTTAGTTAGTGATCTACTAAGCATTCAGAGGAATCAAATTTCATGAGGTTCAAACATTTTCTTAAATTTTGCATTCAAAAAGAGGTTTGAATATCAAGACAATGAATCTCTCTGAACCATTTGTAAATAAAGAGTTAAAATACATCTATGCTACACAGGATTGTGAAAATTTGTAAAAATCTGAAAATTTTTGTATTTAGGTTTTTGTAATCCATGTTAAATTAAGAAGATTCTTTTACGTAGAAATCACATAGGAGACAATTTTGCCGACACGTTTCAAACCAACTAGTGTGGTTCATCATCAGGACTAAATGAAGATGGAGATCATGGCACAAACTTAAGTAAAGGGGGATGTAGAGACCAAAAAATCAAATAACAGTTAGTTTATGAAAATTAATATTTTAATAATGATAATATTCCTATAATGACTAATATAACGACTATTTTAAGAATAATAATTTATAGATTTTATAATAATATTTTAATAATGATTATTAGATAAAATATAATATATTATAACGAAAAGTTTAAGAATATAATATATATATATATATACAGAGAGAGGAAGAGAGAATGAGAGAGAGAGGATCCAAGTCAACCAAAGATCAGGAACAAAGCCCCTCTCTCTGTATATATAGGAGTCAAGACCTCATTAATGAATCAAGATCCTATAACAAAAATAATAATTAAATGAGACTAAAATTAAAACAAAACAATTAAAAGGGAGGGATTTATTATTATTATTATTATTATTTTAAGGTGATAAAACGAAGCAAACAAATATTAACATTAAATGCAAATACCCATAGAGAAACAAAAAAAATCATAAATAAAAACGTCAAACCTAAAAAACAAAATAGTTTGCAAACAGAAACAAACTAGGAGGACAGGACAGGGACCCAACTTCTGGTAATATTCCAACCATCGTCTCTATTTAAATTATTGAGCCTTTTTTTCGATTTCCAAGGCCTCCCTAAATTTACGATGTTGGAAATGACTAACCTTCGCAATGACGTGTAGAAATTTTTCTATAGATTAGCTAGCTCTGATACCATGTAGAAATTCTACAAATTCTCTACAAATCTTGCACTAAGATCATGTAGAAAATGTGATTGTAGATTAACCCGATAATGCAATATAACCAAAGCAAAATACTATAATCTACTTCTACTATCAATTTGCGGAAGGTTAAAGATTGAGCAAGATCGAGCTTAATCAAAGGTAAACACATATAACCAAAAGAAGAAGAATCAATGCACATGAAACATAGAAAATACTCAAGGGAAAGCCTCAGCTGAAAACCCCCACTATCTGTATTATCTTACAAGGTGGAAATACATCAAAATTATACAAAGCCTTAGCTCTCACAACTAGCCAGCTTTCAGTACAATCCTCCTGTATGCTCACATGCAATCAAAGCTTCTCACAAGCCTTCCTCTCTGCCCTCCAAGCTCCTATTTTCTTGTGTAGTTCCTCTGGGATGATCTCCTTCATCCAGTGGAACACTGCTCTAACACACTATTAAAACTATGCAATCCTCAAGGAACCTTACCTTAAATGCATGCATAATTTTCCTTTATAGGAAAACACATGCAACTCATAGTACATTGTCATTGACATTTAACTCAACTAGGTCTTTCTCAGAATAGACATGCATGAGTTTCTGATGAGGGAATCTGCAGTTATTTGGAGTACACTGGTTGAGTGCATGCATGCATCAACTGACTGATAACTCACAATTAGTTCCTCAAACAGTTTGGAACTAATTTAACTGGACTTAACTCAGTGAATCGAGTTAACTAATTACAACTCAAATATAACTCAATCTTATCTCCTTAATTAAGGGATAATCACCTTAATTTAAAGGATAACTGTTGCATGACTTCAGAAAGACTTCTAACTTGAACTTCTCCAACTAATTAATCCATAATGAATTAATTAAT